>QNTS01004577.1:48162-64980 GCA_003317085.1 Hucho hucho
ACACCCAGCCCAACTGACACACCCAGCCCTGACGCCCAGTCCACCCAGCCCAGCCCGCACGCCCAGCCCACCCAGCCCTCCTACCCTCCAGAGCAGTCTACAGGTGATAGCAGCAGGGGACATGGGGAGATGTCCAGGTCTGATGAGGGAACAGGCTCTGGCATACAGCACCAAGGCCCAGGCCAGGGACAGCAGACACACCACAAAACACACAGAGACTGGAGAGAGAGAGAGAGAGAGAGAGAGAGAGAGAGAGAGAGAGAGAGAGAGAGAGAGAGAGAGAGAGACAGAGAGAGAGAGAGAGAGAGAGAACATGAATACTCTGTAAGGAGATTGTATCAAACACACAGGATGGTCTTCAGAGATAGATGGGAGGGGTTGATGGTAGCTGAAGGATGGGATTAAAAACAAACAAAAGACAAATAAGTTATATTGAGAATATACACTACCATTCAAAAGTTTGGGGTCACTTAGAAATGTCCTTGTTTTTGAAAGAAAAGCAAATTTTCTGTCCATTAAAATAACATCAAATTGATCAGAAATACAGTGTAGACATTGTTAATGTTGTAAATGACTAATGTAGCTGGAAGCGGCTGATTTTTTTATGGAATATTTACATATCTACAAAGGCCCATTATCAGCAACCATCACTCCTGTGTTCCAATGGCACGTTGTGTTAGCTAATCCACGTTTATCGTTTTAAAAGGCTAATTGATCATTAGAAAACCCTTTTGCAATTATGTTAGCACAGCTGAAAGTTGTTGTCCTGATTAAATAAGCAATAAAAACTGGCCTTCTTTAGACTAGTTGAGTATCTGGAGCATCAGCATTTGTGGGTCCGATTACAGGCTCAAAATGGCCAGAAACAAAGACCTTTCTTCTGAAACTCATCAGTCTATTCTTGTTCTGAGAAATGAAGGCTATTCCATGCGAGAAATTGCCAAGAAACTGAAGATCTCGTACAACGCTGTGTACTACTCCCTTCACAGAGCTGGCTCTAACCAGAATAGAAAAAGGAGTGGGAGGCCCCGGTGCACAACTGAGCAAGAGGACAAGTGCATTAGAGTGTCTAGTTTGAGAAACAGACGCCTCACAAGTCCTCAACTGGCAGCTTCATTAAATAGTACCCGCAAAACACCAGTCTCAACGTCAACAGTGAAGAGGCGACTCCGGGATGCTGGCCTTCTAGGCCGAGTGGCAAAGAAAAAGCCATATATCAGACTGGCCAATAAAAATAAAAGATTAAGACGGGCAAAAGAACACAGACACTGGACAGAGGAACTCTGTCTAGAAGGCCAGCATCCCAGAGTCACCTCTTCACTGTTGACATTGAGACTGGTGTTTTGTGGGTATAGCGCCGAGACAGGATTGTGTCGAGGCACAGATCTGGGGCAGGGTACCAAATTTTTTTTGCAGCATTGAAGGTCCCAAGAACACTGTGGCCTCCATCATTCTTAAATGGAAGAAGTTTGGAACCACCAAGACTCTTCCTAGAGATGGCCGCCCGGCCAAACTGAGCAATCGGGGGAGAAGAGCCTTGGTCAGGGAGGTGACCAAGAACCCGATGGTCACGCTGACAGAGCTCTAGAGTTCCTCTCTAGAGAAGGGAGAACCTTCCAGAAGGACAACCATCTCTGGAGCACTCCACCAATCAGGCCTTTACAGTAAAGTGGCCAGACGGAAGCCACTCCTCAGTAAAAGGCACATGACAGCCCGCTTGGAGTTTGCCAAAAGGCACCTAAAGACTCTCAGACCATGAGAAACAAGATTCTCTGGTCTGATGAATCCAAGATTGAACTCTTTGGCCTGAATGCCAAGCGTCACGTCTGGAGGAAACCTGGCACCATCCCTACAGTGAAGCATGGTGGTGGCAGAATCATGTTTTTCAGCGGCAGGGTCAAGGGATGTTTTTCAGCGGCAGGGACTGGGATACTAGTCACAATCGAGACAAAGATGAACGGAGCAAAGTACAGAGAAATCCTTGATGAAAACCTGCTCCAGAGCTCTCAGAGGCTCAGACTGGGACAAAGGTTTACCTTCCAACAGGACAACAACCCTAAGCACACAGCCAAGACAACGCAGGAGTGGCTTCGGGACAAGTCTCTGAATGTCCTTGAGTGGCCAAGCCAGAGCCTGCACTTAAACCTGATCTCTGAAGATACCTGAAAATAGCTGTGCAGCAACGCTCCCCATCCAACCTGACAGAGCTTGAGAGGATCTGCAGAGAAGAATGGGAGAAACTTGCCAAATACAGGTGTGCTTGTAGTTTCATACCCAAGAAGACTCGAGGCTGTAATAGCTGCCAAAGGTGCTTCAACAAAGTACTGAGTAAAGGGTCTGAATACTTATGTAAATGTAATATTTCCTTTTTATTTTTTTTTATAAATTAGCAAAAATGTCTAAAAAATGGTTTTATCTTTGTCATTATGGGGTATTGTGTGTAGATTGATGAGGGGGATTTTTTTAAATCCATTTTAGAATAAGACTAACGTAACAAAATGTGGAAAAAGTCAAGGGGTCTGAATACTTTCCGAAGGCACTGTATATTTATATTTAGAAAAAAAGATATGGGGGATTAGAAATGACGCAGACACTTACATTGATGGAAGCTACAATCTATCCGCAATATTAAAGCTGATCTACCCCCTAAAACAAACCAAAACACACACACAGAGACACATGCAGTACCTGGTGAAGATAGTCCTACATCTGTACAGATGAGGACGTACGTCTGCAGGACGGTCTGTGGCAGAGTGACCACCAGCGCCTCCAGCAGGCGGAGAGCTGAAACGTCAGCCTGCTGCATTATCTCGCTACACTGATCCTCTCTAGCGGACGTCATAGTCTCCCATAACCTGGAACACACCACAGAGTCAGAGAGAGTGTTCTTGTTTCATCGCTGACGCCAAAGAGGTACTACAGTGGTACGTTACCTTCTAAAGATGCCCAGGTGCAGGATGTGAGTCCATTTGAGGTCTTTGCTGCGTATACGTCCATCGGCCTGGTACCACAGCCAACTGAGCAACTGGGGACCCCACCCAGGGAGGAGGAACAAGGCCGTAAGCCCCGCCCAGTGGGCGTAGCAGTAGTTATGCCCCACCCACAGGTAGTACACAAAACAGTAGATCACTGTGGACACACACACACAGGTAGATCATTAGAGATTATACAGGACATCCACACACAGATACACATACTGTATTTTCTAGTGTAATGGCAGCTGGTGTTTACATAATGTGACAATGATAGGCACTGTTAGGTCAACATAAAACACTGGACACACCTGGTACCAGACAGGACACACCTGGTACCAGACAGGACACACCTGGTACCCAACAGGACACACCTGGTACCAAACTGGACACACCTGGTACCAAACTGGACACACCTGGTACCAAATTGTCCATAACACCCAAGACACAGAGGAGAAGGCTAATTAAAACGTAATCAATATGTAATTATCTAACGAATGTGCAATGTATTTTCCCAAGCGGCAAGTGTGATAAGCAGTATAACAGAGAGGGCAGTTTCAACATCTGTGTGTGTGTGTGTGTGTGTGTGTCTGTGTGTGTGACCTCTATCACGACTATAGGCTGAGGACAGGGTAGGGCCTGGGTGATGCTGCTTGCTGTCTCTTATCTCTAATAGGCTACAAAATGCACGCGCCTCCTGCCTGTAGAGAACCACGTACTAAACGATGCGGTGCTCTCTCCCTCCGTGTCCGCGTCTCCTTTCCTCTCCAGCCCCCGCCCTCCCTCGTTCTCTCTCCCTGTCCCAGTAATATCAACCATCTGCCGGACCAGCCCGACCAGTTGAAGAGAGTAGGGTCCGCCCATTCCTCTATCCATTTATGGCATACAGAAAAAGGCGCTCGAATATGACAGAAATGCGCCACTTTTCTATTAGCATAACTTTAGCTTCATCAGAAATGTTGTTCGCGGCTGATGCTGCATGTTTTCATAACGCCTAAATCGACACTAGTAATGCACGCACATATAAAGATTGTAATGCATCTGCAAATTCAGATTAAAAATGAAATACTTTAGTGAATGAAACCGTCATGCAGCCTTCCCTAGTTTAACACTGTACTGCTGTGATTGTAGCCTAGGTGTGGTGAGAGAATGCAGGCCCATCTCCATCCATCACTGGAGGGGTGTGCGTTTAGGCAGGGATACTTACGCGCAGTCCGCTCAGCCACAATGAGAAATGCAGTAAATGCGAAAACGCAAACATGGCAGCAGGCCACGCACGAGCCTCCCCGACTGGCCATGGCCCGGGCCGTGGTGTATTGTCTCATCACGGAGATGTGGAAGCTTGATCTGCAATGTTGCGATGAATCCCACGCAGCTGTATTGACTCGTCCGTTCCAAGGTAGGATACCCCTGTGCTCTGTTCCGTCCGCTCTCCCTTGGAGAATGCTTTTGACGTTATGGCCTCGCATTAAAGCCACAGTCTGTGATTTTTCCCCCAGTAATTTTCAACTGATGAATCAATTTGGTACAACATGCCTTTTATTGGATAGTTAATACATTATTAGTCTCCTGTATTAGAATAACATATTATTATCCTGATGGTTACCAAATAAGTAAAAGTGAAAGTCACCCAGTAAAATACTACTTGAGTAAAAGTCTAAAAGTATTTGGTTTTAAATATACTTAAGTAAAAGTAAATGGAAATGCTAAAATGTATAGTATCAAAAGTTAAAGTATAAATCATTTCAACTTCCTTATAATTAAGCAAACCAGACGGCACAATTTTCTTGTTTTTGTTTATTTAAGGATAGCAAGGGGCACACTCCAACACTCAGACATCATTTACAAACCAAGCATTTGTGTTTAGTGAGTCTGCCAGATCAGAGGCAGAAGGGATGACCAGGGATGTTCTCCTGATAAGTTTGTGAATTGGACCATTTTCCTGTCAAAATGTAATACTTTTGGGTGTTGGGGAAAATATACATTATTTTCTTTAGGAATGTAGTGAAGTAAAAGCAAAAGTTGCCATAGTAGTAAATAGTAAAGTAAAGTACAGATACCCCCAAAAACGACTTAATTAAGTAGTACTTTAAAGTATTTTTACTTAAGTACTTTACACCACTGCTCATGACATGTCATTCCTTGACCACTACAGATATACATTGTTATTAATGGATCAAATTGTTAAATGATCTGTGCAGAATGCACATGAAGGAAAGGAGATGAAGAGATGAAGCCCTCTTCATGCCTACTGCCAAGTTTAGGAGGGATGGGAAAAGTGTAGTATATTATAGTCAACAGCAGATGGCAGTATAAGCTCACAGGACAGACCTGACCAGACCTGACCAGAACAGGACAGAACAGACCTGACCAGACCTGACCAGAACAGGACAGAACAGACCAGACCAGACCTGACCAGAACAGACCAGAACAGGACAGACCTGACCAGAACAGACCAGAACAGGACAGACCTGACCAGAACAGACCAGAACAGGAAAGGCCAGAACAATACAGAACATGACAGAACAGACCAGACCAGAACAGGACAGACCAGAACAGGACAGAACAGACGTGAACAGAACAGGACAGACCAGAACAGAACATGACAGAACAGACCAGGACAGACCAGAACAGAGCAGAACAGAACATGACAGAGCAGAACAGAACATGACAGAGCAGAACAGGACAGACCAGACCTGACCAGAACAAGACAGCACAGAACAAGACAGGACAGGGCAGAACAGAAGAGATCAGACCAGAACAAGACAGGACAGGGCAGAACAGAACAGATCAGACCAGAACAAGACAGGACAGGGCAGAACAGAACAGACCAGAACAAGACAGGGAATATCAGAACAGAACAGAGCAGAACAGCACAGACCAGAACAAGACAGGACAGGGCAGACCAGAACAGAGCAGAACAGAACATGACAGAACAGAACAGGACAGACCAGACCTGACCAGAACAAGACAGCACAGACCAGAACAAGACAGGATAGGGAAGAACAGAACAAGACATGACAGGGCAGAACAGAACAGAGCAGGCACATAATTTGTTTCTAAAGGGTTTTATTCTTCAATTAATGGGCAGAGTGTTGGTCTGTCATCCAATCCCTGTTTAAGTGCTTAAATAGTATCCTTCAATTCAATTGTATTTATTTTTTCCCTTCCTTTAGGAAACCACTGATCTGTATAATGATGGTATAAGTGAGAGCAGGGTGGCAAAGCCTCTATCCTACTACTTTCACCTATCCTCTATCCTACTTTGTTCACCTATCCTCTATCCTACTGTGTTCACCTATCCTCTCTCTTACTGCGTTCACCTATCCTCTCTCCTACTGCGTTCACCTATCCTACTGCTTTAACCTCTATCCTACTGTGTTCACCTATCCTCTATCCTACTGTGTTCACCTATCCTCTATCCTGCTGTGTTCACCTATCCTCTATCCTACTGTGTTCACCTATCCTCTATCCTACTGTGTTCACCTATCCTCTATCCTACTGTGTTTACCTATCCTCTATCCTACTGTGTTCACCTATCCTCTATCCTACTGTGTTCACCTATAATCTATCCTACTGTGTTCACCTATCCTCTATCCTACTGCGTTCACCTATCCTACTGCTTTAACCTCTATCCTACTGCGTTCACCTATGACCTATCTCAGATATGTGGTTACTTCAAGGAAGAGAGGAAGGATGCATACATACTGTACATAGAGGACCTCTCTTGTAGAGAAACATTACCCCATTAAAAACATCACAATGTAGTGTTGCACCGTTTACCCTGTGATACCCCATTAAATACATCACAATGTAGTGTTGCACAGTTTACCCTGTGATTCCCCATTAAATACATCACAATGTAGTGTTGCACAGTTTACCCTGTGATTCCCCATTAAATACATCACAATGTAGTGTTGCACAGTTTACCCTGTGATTCCCCATTAAAAACATCACAATGTAGTGTTGCACAGTTTACCCTGTGATACCCCATATAAAACATCACAATGTAGTGTTGCACAGTTTACCCTGTGATACCCCATATAAAACATCACAATGTAGTATTGCACAGTTTACCCTGTGATACCCCATATAAAACATCACAATGTCACTCGAAAAGCAACACGTAGCATAGAGAGTCTAGCTACCGCTTCAGTGTTAGCAGAGCTGAAGGGACCAGATTGGCGTTAGCAATGGCTGACCCTCTCCGTGGGTGTCTCAGGTGGAGTTGGGAAATGAAAAAAAAAATACATTTCAAATTCAAACAAGCACGTGTGTGAAATAGGACAAATATAAGCACCTAACACATTTGTATTATTGTGATATGGTGGTGGCTCCATCTAGCCTTCTGAAGGGCTATAGGGGGACTGAAGGGAACTGTTCAGGAGCTGACTGGATTGGATTGGAGCACTGCCTCTGTCTGTAGTGACTAAGGGTCCTTAATTAATACTCCTCTGCTGACAACCAACCACACATAGTTTTATAGTCACAGTCTCTCTGAGGAATGATTGTTGCTTCATCTTAAAAATACAAAAAAACATTTCCCCCTACAACAACCCTTAAAAGCATTCCTGAGACAAACAAACAAAGTGTTGCTATTTTATAAAAAAATATTTATTTACAAAAGACAACAGTGGATCAATTAAATACACATTAAGATTGAGTGAAGGCAAACATTACATTTTTTTGTTAACAGGTTTTCTCTGTGGTCCTTGTCCTGGTAGTGAACCGTGCTGTGAATGACCGTGCCAGTCAGGTACAACGTAGTGCAGAACGTTCGGCTAGGAAATCAGAGTATTCCACAGAGGTGAATTGTGGGCCTATGTCAACGGTGATGGGGATGGTGTCAGGAAGGTCACAGTGTGTCCACGGGGTGGTGACATCATCCACCTCAGTATTTGAAAGGGGTCTGACCCCGGAGGAACCATCCTGGGCCACAATCAGGAGGCATTCTCATTCCCTACTTGCCACATCACAGATCTAAAAGCTGTGGGTTAAATGTAGTGGGAGTCAGGTCATGGTTGCTCTTGGTCATTTCCTCTTGGTCTAATGGTCAAGACATTGGTTTCTCCAATGTGGGACCCGGGTTCATATCCTGTCGTGACATCAGTCTGGTGTTATGACAGACACACCCATGGTTCTGTGGCCCAGTGTCATTGTCCCCTCTCTCTCTGTCTAACAGTCCCGTCCACACCTGTGCTTCATGAGCCTCTCGATGCTACCTTGTCTAAAAGTGTATATTATCCCTATCCTTCCTCTTTCTCTTCGTCCGTTTGTCTGTCTATCCATCTCTTTTTCGCCCTGTTTTCTCTGTCCCTGTCAGTAGTATCTGTTGAGGCTGCGTGTGACAGTGTTGACGTCAGGATGTCCGTTCATCCAGATCTCTTGTATGATCCTCTCTCTCTCCTCAACCCTCTGAGCTCGCTCCAACTCTACAGACCAAAACACAACCAAACCAACAACATTAACTAAATAATGTACACTTAACCATAAAAAAAACAACTAAGTACTTGAGAGTTTCCGACGTAGTGTGTGTGTTTACCTTCTACGGATGTGAACACACTGGTGTGCAGCAGCGTTCTCTCAAAGCGCCTCCGTCGTCGAGCCGACAGGTCAGAAGTCCCGTCGTCCCAGTCCACTGATTCGCTGTCTCCGCTCGTCTCTGTGGTTATGCCGGGATTGCTTGTGTTAGGGTTGCCAGGTTGGGGATGGTGGTGACAGTGATGGTCCCCATGGTGATGGTGGTGATGCCTGTTGCTATGCTGATGGTGATGTCGTCGTCGGTTACTGTACTGACAGTCGGTGCGACAGTGTATCTGGACCACGAGGGCACAGAGGGTGAGGAGGAGACCCACACACACACCACTAACAAACACCAGAGCTACTCGCTCAGGCTGGTCTGAGACGAGAGATGAGAGCGAGAGAGGGGAGGAGGGAGAGAGAGAGGAGGGAGAGAGAGGAGGAGAGAGAGAGAGAGAGAGAGAGGAAGGAAGAGGGAGAGAGATAGGAAGGAAGAGGGAGAGAGAGAATGGAGGAGGGAGAGAGAGAGAGGAGGAGGGTGAGAGAGAGGAGGGAGAGAGAGAGAATAAAGAGAGAGACAAAGAGATTGAGAGCAGAAAAGAAAAGAAAAATAGTGATTTATTTATTTATCCAGGTTACACTGACAGAGACCTGAACATGTTTTTCATCATTTGTAACAGAAAATATTCAAACAGTTCAACAATAACACCTGTACACCTGATGTTTCAGTCAATGTTTACCTGCTATGAAGGTGTAGGCCGCCAGGGCATTGCTAAACAAAGCCATCTCCTGGGAGACCACCTTCACCTCCATATTTTGGCTGGGGCTACCTGTGGGCGGGGCATTCATGATGATGTCACTAACTGTCTCTCTCTGGCCTGAGAGAGGCCTAGGCTCATTTCTTCTGCGTATAAGTCAGACGTGGCTGACTGTGGTCTTTAATTCTATATGGCTTTATGGAAACAATTTCTGGCTACCCCCTTCCATAAAGTCTGAACTGGGTTCTCTCTTCTGTCCTCTATGAAATATGCACTGGTACCCTCAGCTGAGAACAGGACAGCAGTCTTCTCTGTCACTGTAAGGTTCAAACAGAAAGGGAGGGAGGGAGGGAGAGAGAGAGAGAAAGAAAGCGAGAGAGAGAGAGTAAAAGAGAGTAGTGAGTGACAAAGTCAGTTAATTCTAGATGATCTCATAATTCTTGCAATAATTTACGAGAAAGTCTGAGAAATGATTGCATCCTGCTGTCTCCTCGTTAGCCACATGTTCAATCAAAGTGTCACATAAACATTGAACCAGCGATGAACCCTGTCTCCTACCCTGATGGCTCTGGATGATTATGGGGCTGTCTGACGAAGCTAGAGAAAATTACAGAGTGCTCATAGGAAAACTCGTAGAATACCCCCCAATCATCGGTTTCCATTTCCCCCCCTGTAAACATTCCAATACAGTCACAGATGTAGTATCAACCACTACAAAAATGTCAATAAATTATAATCAACATAATAATTCACATTTCCTGATGCTGCAGGAATATTTTCCTGCTGTAGGAGACTGGCTCAAATTATGATCCTACATCTGGATATAGTCTATAAAGCTACAAGGCTCTGTAATATTGGAAGCTAAGTCCTACCACCAAACATTCTCTCAAAGTCACACAGTGATTTACCCCAGAAATACCACTCAGCTTTTACCCAAACCCAGTGGTGTTCCCCTGATCAGAAGGAGATGGCACAAAGAGAGTATTTAGTGAAGGGAAAAAATATGTCAGAGAAAAACATCATAAAGGACAGATTGTAAACATAGCGAGGCAGCACTGCTTTTCATGGTTTGGCAAGCCTGGTTCCTTGGACCAGGGCTTTCCAAGGAGAGGGAGAGAGAGGAGAGAAAGAGAGGGAGAGAGAGGGAGAGAGAGAAGGTGGGGGTATAGGGTCCATGAGTCATTGGCTGATCAGAATAACAGACCTGCAACCCTGAACAGACATGCACCCTCTCTTCCGTTCCCCCTCTCCCCTTCCCCCCACTTTCTCCTTCTCTTCTATTCCTCTCTCCCCTTCCCCCCACTTTCTCCTTCTCTTCCATTCCCCCTCTCCACCTCTCGTTCTCTTCCCTCCTATACACAGGACTCATATTACAGACAGAGAATACAGCAGCATTGGTATGTCTCCTCTCCTCTCCTTCATGCACACACATGCACACACACACACACACACACACACACACACACACACACACACACACACACACACACACACACACACACACACACACACACACACACACACGTACGTACACACACACACACGTACACACACACACACCAGAAAGAAGGAAAAAAATTAAACAAGAGAGAAAGCACTGTGCAGGAGCCAAATAGGTGATATTGACATTTTTTGTATGTTTCCAATTCATGATGAATTTCTGTTGTATGTGTGTATACCCCCTCTACTGGCCAATGGAGAATACAGTTGAAAAGCAGACATGCTCCAATGCCTTCTGGGAGTGACTGGAATGGCAGCAGTCTTTTGACCACACCAGACAATGTTGCCATGCTGTTTGTTTCTTTAGTTTGAATGATCAGAATTAGTTTTGGTAGAGTTTTCTTTACATTTTTGTATCCATAATAACAACAAAATAAATTGATTAGTAATTTTCAACTTGAATCAAACTCTGGGCATTGGATTTGTCTGCATCAAGACTAATATGTCACCACTCTCCATTGTGACTAAGAATGGAATTAGAATGGAATTAGAATGGAATTAGAATGGGAAATTGTTTTGGGACAATTATATTGGACAATTTAGCCACTACATTTTGTAGGAGGAGGAATTAAACCCATCTAGAGGACGAGGAGGAGGAATTAAACCAACAAAAGTTGGAGTTGAGGAAAACAAGGGAGACTTGAGCTGCAAACTGAAATAGCAGCTGCCTCAGCAAAGCTCACGGTCTTGAGATCTGCAGGGGAAGAAAGAAATGCCAACTCAACAACAATAGAATGACTACTTTGAGGAAATGGCAGAGAGATACAGGATCTTAGACCTTGAATTTCACTCAGCACAGAGGGGCACTTCAGCCAGACATGCCCCAAGTCTGCATCTCAAAGAAGGACCCCAATTCAATGAGCACATTGACATTCAATCAGCCCAGGCTCACAGTGTTTCAGGTCAATCAGAACAGTCAGGACACAGTGGGATTCAGACAGCCGCTCATAGAGAGCACACTGGTGCACCACCAGACTCTAACCCAAGTCTGCAGGCCTATACAGGACAAGGCCCCTCTGGGCCCCTCAAGTCTGCAGGCCTATACAGGACAAGGCCCCTCTGTGCTGACCGACTACGGGAAAACAGGCACGACTTTCAGGACATTTCACAGGAAAACCTAGAAAACCCTCTCATCACCATTCTTCAAAGACAGAATGAAGTTACTGCTATGTTAGTCAAACAGCAACATCTTTCCGCCACCCAGAGAGACTACTGTTTTTGATGGTGACATTTTACAGTACAGGTCCTTCATTCAGTCATTTCAACATGGTATAGAGAATAGAGCCCAAACTAGCCAGGACAAACTGCCCTTCCTCAAACAGTATACCAGAGGGCAGGCTCCAGAGCTAGTTAGGATAGGGGCAATCAGAAATCCAAGGGCTTATTACAGGAGATCTAAGGTAATGAATACAAGATTACCAATGCATACATGGAGAAGGCTTTTAGCTGGCCTTGCAATAAAATCCCAAGACCACAAGGCATTACGCCTCAGAGGTTGTTGTAATGCAATGGAAGATATGGAAGAGATGGATCTGGATCTTTATTTAATTTATTTTTCATTTCCATGGAGACCATCGGTGGGTTACCAGTATTTTTATTTTATTTTACTTTTATTTAACCAGGCAAGTCAGTTAAGAGCTCATTCTTATTTACAATGACGGCCTACCCTGGCCAAACCCTAACTGGGACGAAGCTGAGCCAATTGTATCCTGAAACTACCCTACAAGCTCAGGGAGAGGTGGAGGTCGGTTGCTTGTGAGTTACACGAGCAGCGCCATGGCAGGCGTGCTAGACTCCTTGATCTCATCCTGTTCATTGAATAATATGTGAGAATGGCCCCACATCCAGTGTTCGGTGATGTTCAAGATCCAACACAATCCAGAAGCAACACTCAAAGGCCACAGTCAAGGCTCATTCACACATCTATTCACAAATCCACAGTGAGCAGCTTTGCTACCAGCATGTCATCCTCACAGACCCCCCCCCCCCTCCCCTTGTGTCCACAACTTAGGAAAAGGAGCCACAGGGAGAAGATTGGTTTCCTAAAGGGAAACAGAACTTGTTTTGGTTGCTTGTCAAGTGGGCACGTCAAGAGACTGCAATAAGCATCTCAAATGCAGTGTATGTAGCCAAATTCACTCAAGTGTGCTTCATATTGATGAGAAACAGCAGAACAGTCATCAGAAGCAGCAGTTAGGCATACTGTGGCCAGTGACCAGGAATTTGTACTTGCTATTGTATCAGTAAAGGTCAAACACAGTAAAGGCAACCAGGTTATCCAGACGTAGACCTTCCTAGAGCCAGGAAGCACAGCCACATTCTGCACAGAGAGACTGATGACACAGCTTGAGGGCGTACAGCTCTTACTTGTGTAGGAGTGATGATTCCCTATGAAGAGCCACTGGCACAGCAGAGAGCCGTCCATAACACGTCCACAAGAATCAGTTTCCACACATTACTCTTCTCATGTGAAGTTACCATTTATTGGGCATATAAAATATATATAGTATGTATGTGTGTGTGTGTGGACGTGTTATGGACGGCTCTCTGCTGTGCCAGTGGCTTTTCACAAGTAAGAACTCCCGTTGGAAATTGGACTAATGGATCATTGCATGCAGCATGTCAGATTATTGGAATCACTCGTGCTATGCCTGTGACAACGAACAATGATTGTGCCAAACATTTTTCCCAGAGAAACGAGAAGAATCCAGGAGCCAAATCTCCCGCGCCATTGCTCATCAAAGGACATTGGTACTTGCGCTTCACTCTTGTGCTGCGCAATGCAAGTTGGACATTGTTTTGTAAATTGTAGCATTATAGGAATAGGAATTGTAGTCAGTGTTTCATAGGGAAGATGCTATCCAACATGTTGACGCTTCATTTATGAGCATTTGAACAGAGTATTGGGCTCTGTTTTATCTTCGCATTGGTGAAAATAAGAAGGTTGGCGTCATGTCATTAAATAAACATTCTGGTGAATGGGCTGCGTGAGATGAAGACGGACTGTAAAGGAAGTGGAGAACAACGTTCTCTCCCAGAACTGCTTTGATAAAATGTTTACTGAAGATATTCATAGAACATTTAAAGAAATTTACAGATTAAAAAAAGATGGTGGAAACAGGGTCAGTCTGACTTTGTACAGCAGGGTCATGTTGGGGCCGGCGTGGAGTTTCTGGTTGGCAGCAATGCTCCACAGGCCATCCACCCTGCTGATGACGACAGTGTTGGAGACCATTTGGTGTGGGCCTCTGGCAGTCCCTTAGGAGAAGGTGGTGACAACCCAGGACAGATTGCCTGCCCTGCTGTTACTGCACACCCCATCTACAACAGACACACACAGGAGTGGCACACTGGGTGCTACAGGATGCTGCCTTGTTATAGGCTGAGCTGGAGCTAAGTGCTAGCAACCTCTGGTCCTGCAGATCATCCTTCCATCTACACACATACATACATTTTATTTATCACATGCGCCAAACAGGTGTAGATGCGGGGGCCCCGGTGTCGAGGTAATTGAGGTAATTATGTACATGCAGGAAGGGTTATTAAAGTGTCTATGCAAAGATAATAACAGAGAGCAGCAGCAGAGTAGGGGAGGGGGGGTGCAAATAGTCTGGGTAGCCCCCGAACACTAAGGTAACCTGCCTAAATGACTACCGACCCGTAGCACTTACATCTGTAGCCATGGAGTGCTTTGAAAGGCTGGTCATGGCTTACATTATCCCAGAAACACCAATATCCCAGAAACAATAGACCCACTCCAATTTGCATACCGCCCTAACAAATCCACAGAAAATCCACAAATCCACAGATGAAATCTCTATTGCAGTCCACACTGCCCTTTCCCACCTGGACAAAAGGAACACCTATGTGAGAATGCTATTCATTGACTACATCTCAACATCATAGTGCCCTCAAAGCTCATCACTAAGCTAAGGATCCTGGGACTAAACCCCTCCCTCTGCAACTGGATCCTGGACATCCTGACGGGCCGCCCCCAGGTGGTAAGGGTAGGTAGCAACACATCTGCCACGCTGATCCTCAACACGGGGACCCCTCAGTGGTGCGTGCTCAGTCCCCTCCTGTACTCCCTGTTTGCCGATGACACATCCGCCACGCTGATCCTCAACACGGGGGCCCCTCAGGGGTGCGTGCTCAGTCCCCTCCTGTACTCCCTGTTTGCCGATGACACAACAGTGGTAGGCCTGATCACCGACAATGACGAGACAGCCTATAGGGAGGAGGTCAGAGACCTGGCCGTGTAGTGCCAGGACAACAACCTCTCCCTCAACTTGAACAAGACAAAGGAGATGATTGTGGACTACAGGAAAAGGAGGACCGAGCACACCCCCATTCTCATCGATGGGGCTGTAGTGGAGCAGGTTGAGAGCTTCAAGTTCCTTGTAGTGGAGCAGGTTGAGAGCTTCAAGTTCCTTGGTGTCCACATCCCCAACAAACTAACATGGTCCAAGCACACCAAGACAGTCGTGAAGAGAGCATGACAAAACCTATTCCCTCTCAGGAGACTGTAAAGATTTGACATGGGTCCTCAGATCTTCAAAAGGTTCTACAGCTGCACCATCGAGAGCATCCTGACGGATTGCATCACTGCCTGGTTGGCAACTGCTCGGTGAATGTTTTAACGAACTGTAAAGATGTCTAACGAGCTGAAACAAGCTTTAATTAACAAGGCGTGTGTGAGCCGAGTTTGACTCTTATAAAACTAACATGGTCCAAGCCGACCGCAAGGTACTACAGAGGGTAGTGCGTACCGCTCAGTACATCACTGGGGCCATCCAGGACCTCTATACCAGGCAGTGTCAGAGGAAGGCCCTAAAAAATGTCAAAGACTCCAGCCACCCTAGTCATAGACTGTTCTCTCTGCTACCGCATGGCAATGGACCTAGAGCACCAAGTCTAGGTCCATGAGGCTTCTAAACAGCTTCTACCCCCAAGCCATAAGACTCCTGAACATCTAATCAAATGGCTACCCAGACTATTTGCATTGCCCCCCTCCCCCCACCCCCCCTTTTACTCTGCAGCTGCTCTCTGTTTATTATCTAGTCATAGTCACTTTAATAACCCTACCTACATGTACATATTACCTCAATTACCTCGACTAACCGGTGTCCCCGTACATTGACTCTGTACCTGTACCCCCTGTATATAGCCTTGCTATTGTTATTTTACTGCTCCTCTTTAATTATTTGTACTTTTATTTGTTATTCTTATTTTTTGTAGGTATTTTTTTTTTTAACTGCATTGTTGGTTAAGGGCTTGTAAGTAAGCATTTCACTGTAAAGTCTACATGTGACAAATAACATTTGATTTGATTTGATTTGAAATGGCGAAGGCTAAAGCTGATTGGCTGGAACTCGAATTTCAAAGGGGCTGGCCCACGAGGGGAAAATGTAGGGGAAATGGCGCAGCACAGCTTCCAGAAAACAGTTGCTTTCAAACTAGAGATTTTGTGGCTAATTGAAGTAACCCAGTAATTATGCTCATAGATTATGCACATATGAACTACACATTGACTCATTCAGCCCAAAGTGGGAGTTGTTTAAAGAATAGTTGGTAGTCGCCAAAGTTCCAGAACATGTCTTTAATCTGTTCCAGAGCATGTCTTTAATCTGTTCCAGAGCATGTCTTTAATCTATCCTCCATGGAGATTATACTGACAGTACAAAAAATTAGGAACAGGGGACTGTAGACTACTGCGTTTAGACAGGCTAAAGATCAGAATTGGGCTGCCTGTGTAAATGCAGCCACAGTATCACAGCTGGTTGAGATGGGGAGCATGGTCTGTGTGTGTGTTCCTTCCTGGGGGCTGACCTTCTCACCCTCATTAGAAAAACAAAACACAATCTCAGGCTGAACACCACCCTTTAAAAATCTCTCTCTCCTTCTCTTTCCATATCGTTTCCTTTCTCCATCTCTCTCTCTCCACCCGTCAGTTATGCTTAATTCGGGTCTGGGTGTCAGAGGCCATCCCTCTGCGTGTCCTGTGTGTGTGTGTGTGTGTGTGTGTGTGTGTGTGTGTGTGTGTGTGTGTGTGTGTGTGTGCATGCGTG
>QNTS01004577.1:65253-82600 GCA_003317085.1 Hucho hucho
CACGCATGCACACACACACACACACACACACACACACACACACACACACACACACACACACACACACACACACACACACACACACACACACACACACACACACACACACACACACACACACACACACACACACACACACACACACACACACACACACACACACACACACACACACACACACACACACACAGAGCTCTGACCACTCTGGCCTTAATATTCCAGAGAAACCATGCCTCCAGCTTCCAGACCAAATTTAGCCCAAAAAGCATGCCTGTGTTGACTCTGAGACTGATGCATAGTGACAATGGCCTTTCCTCTCTTTCTGCTTTTAAAGGGATACTTTGGGATTTCGGCAATGAAGCCCTTTATCTACTTCCCCAGAATCAGATGGACTCGTGGATATCATTTTTATGTCTCTGCATCCAGTATGAAGGAAGTTGCGCGTTAGCGCAATGACTGGAAGCCTATGGTCTCTACTAGCATGCTAGCAGTTACCATAGACTTCCAGTCATTGCGCTAATGCTAGTTAGCAATGGAGCTATCACTAGATAGCAACTTACTTCAAACTGAACGCAGAGACATAAAAATGTTATCCACGAGTTAATCTGGCTCTGGGGAAGTAGATACAGGGGTTCATTGCCAAAATCCTGAAGTATCCCTTTAACATCTCATGAATCTGCTTAAAGAGCGAATGGGAATACAGAGAAAGATGGAGAGTGAGAGTAAGAAAGGGAAATAGTATAGGTTTGTAGATTTAGCGCTGAGAGTGAGAGTAGCGGAAATGTTCACTGTAACTGATTAATCTCATCCCCCCACAAGATCCCTCTGATATGAGGCATCCGGCCTTTCTGAAGCCCCCCCCCCCAATCGATAAATGAATTCAACTGACTCTCTGCTGGTGCCAGTGGCTGTGTATTTCCTACACCCTGCAGCCCAACCCACAGCCAGCAGTGGAGTGAGGAGGACACGCTGTTAATATGCTTCTCTAGATTCCACACATTATCCAACACACACATCCTAAAACACACACACATACACACAAACAGCCCCACACACACACACACACACACACAAACACACACACAATGTCACACGCACAACGTCACACATGTATATCCTATTTCCAACTCATCCATCAGAAACGTTAAAGGATCATTACTGTTAACTATTATTATTATTCATTTTATTTATACAGGGGATCAACTGAGCCCTGCTTTCAATACAAAGAAAAAGCACATATATGCACAAATACACAGACACAAGACATATATACGCATTAAGAAAAACATCCACAATTAACATTTAACAGATCAGAAATTGCTGTTTTTTTATTTCCCAAGGAGTGACCGGAACATCTATTCTAAGAGGTCTTTGTAAATTGTTCTACATGTAAGGTGCAGCATAACTGAAGGCGCATTTTCCGATCTGGGTAGAGGGGGGGGGGGGGGGTCTGAAGGGTAATGTAATTCATTGACCTAGTTTTAGAATGAGTAATTCTATAAGAGATTAGAGATGTCAGATACATTGGAAGTTTTTTGCATTAACACTTTATAGATAAATAACAAACTGCTGCTCTCTTCTGGCAGTTAAAGAGACCCAACCTACTTCTAGATATAAGGAATGGTTGTCAGTTTTAAAACCAGAGGCAGTAATGAACCTCAGGGCATTACGATATACAGCATCCAAGGGTTTAAGTGTGGATGCTGCAGCATGCATGTAAATAACATAATCCCCATAATCCAATACACACATAAAGGTGGCCTGAGCCATTGTCTTTCTATTAACAGATGATGAGCAGGCTTTTGTTTCTGTAAAATAAACTTCAACTTTCTTACCAGCTCAGAAATGTATTTTGAAAGACAACTTGTCATCTAGGCATATACCAAGATATTTATAATAAGGACTAGTTCCATTTCTATACCATTTAGCCTAGTAATTTTAGTCATTTACAGTGGAAAGAAAAAGTATGTGAACCCTTTGGAATTTCTGCATAAATTGGTCATAAAATTTGATCTGATCTTCATCTAAGTCACAACAATAGACAAACACAGTCTGCTTAATCTAATAACACACAAACAATTATAAATTTGTATGTCTTTATTGAACACACTGTGTAAACAGTGTGGGAAAAGTATGTGAACCCTTGGATTTAATAACTGGTTGACCCTCCTTTGGCAGCAATGACCTCAATCAAATGTTTTCTGTAGTTGTGGATCAGACCTGCACAACAGTCAGGAGGAATTTTGGACCATGCCTCTTTACAAAACTGTTTCAGTTCAGCAATATTCTTGGGATGTTCGAGGCATGGTTCACATCAGGCAATGCTTCATGTGAATAGCAAACTCAAATTTGGTGAGTGTTTTCTATAGGGCAAAGCAGCTCTAACCAAACTCGTCTCATTGATTGGACTCCAGGTTAGCTGACTCCTGACTCCAATTATCTTTTGGAGAAGTCAGAAGTCATACTTTTTCCAACCTACACTGTGAATGTTTAAATTATGTATTCAATATAGACAAGAAAAATACAATAATTTGTGTGTTATTAGTTTAAGCACACTGTTTTTGTCTATTTTTTTGACTTAGAGGAAGATCAAATCACATTTTATAACAAATTTGTGGAGAAATCCAGGTAATTCCAAAGGGTTCACATACTTTTTCTTGCAACTGTAGATAAAAAATTATGTAGTCTAGAGAAGAGAATATATTTTGTTTTGTTAGCATTTAGCACCAATTTAAGATCAGAAAATGTCTTCTGCAGTACCAGAAAATCTGATTTCAAATTTGAAAATGCTTGGCCAATAGTAGGTGCAATGGAGTATAACACAGTATCATCAGAGTATAAATGAATTTGACAATTTCTCATATTGTCATTGATGTTATTAATATAGATATTAAACAATAGTGGAGATAGTACTGAGCCTTATGGGACACCTTTTTGAAGCACTAGAAACTCAGATTTGATACCATCTGCCATGATGGCTTGGGAGATAATGGAGATAATTATTGAACCATAAGCAAACATCAAAGCCCAGTCCAATCGAAGACAGCTTATTTAACAGAGTTCCATGATCAACATTGTCAAAAGCTTTGCATAGGTCAATAAACATAGCAGCACAACTTTTTCTATTATTCAACGCGCTTGCAATATCACTCCCAACAAGCATTGTGGTGCTAGCAGTGCTATATTTAGGTCTAAAGCCAGATTTATTTATATTAAGGATGCCATTTACATATAGAAAAGACTGTAATTGCTTGTTGACTAAAGACTCTAGTACTGTTCATACTTACATATCCATGATCCAGATTATAAATCCCTTCCAATGAAACACGTTTGAAGTTCCATGTTCTCTCCCCTCCTCTCCTCTGCCGTAGTAATCCGGAGAGCGTCAGCGCGGCTCCAGTGAGACCACTATCCAAAGCCCAGAGACCCAAAAACAACAGCAGCAGAGAGGGAGTCACTCCTACAACAACAGTTTCAAGTCACAAATAGATACAGGGATGGTTTTAAAAGACTTTCCAACTTCCAATCACAGTTTTCCAAGAATGATTTTCCAAAGTTTTCCAGGTCCGTCTCTCAGCAGGCAGGGATCGAGCCCTGGAAGCTGGAATGTGACACAAGAGAAGCTCACCCCCACGGACATTCACACACACACGCACACTCGTGCTCCGCACTCTTCTTCCTAAAAAAACCTCACACTCAACTCCCACAGTCTGTAAGACCCATCGTCTCCGCTATACATTCCCCTCTTACCACTCAACCTGACTACACTGAGCAGAGAGAGCAACTCTGTGGCACAAAGACAGACAAAGAGGGAGAGAGAGAAGCAGGGTGTGGTGGGGGGGGTAGTGCTTTGGATATTTCTATGGAGAAAAAGAGAGACAAGCGAATAAGATTGGAGAACCAAGGAAGGGAGGGTGAAAGAGAGAGGGAACGAGACAGAGAAATAGAGGGAGGAGTGAGTATGGCATGGGAATTTCATTCAGCTTTGACTGGGAATTTGCCTCCTGACTTTTCCCGTCAATATAAAGTTTGTCTCTTGAGCCACCGTAGCAACAACATACCCAGTAACACTTCCTCAAAATAGGCAGAATTCATCTAAGATAAATCAAGAAATCTGTCATTGATTTTGCCATTTTTGCCAAGGAGGTCTTAGTCGCGCAATGTTAACTAAGACGTTTGATGCATGAGAACTATTAGTCTCTCTATGAATGACAACAAACACTTCATTGAATAATCCTGTCCATAGTTCCTGCTCCCACTAGTAGTACTGTTGACCCGTGGGCTGAACAAGACCCCCTGCTACGATCACACACACCTAGGAGCAGACCTACTTTGATCTCTAACCCTACTTTGACTGTTGTCAATATGCTTCATATTGCTTTATGAGCTGTGAAGATCTATCATACTGCATTACTTATGTGTGTGTGTCTGTGTATTTGAGAGCTGGAACAATTACCAAATTATCTGAATGAGCCAATCAGTGTAAGATGATAAGGTGCATGTCTTTCACTCTGTTGAATAAAAAGGTTGCTGACGGCATCATTTATTGTTGCTGACCTTAGTCATACAACACACAAAGACAACCTTTCCCCTAGAGAACAACAACATAACTGGAGGCCTACACAACTTTGACTCGACCAATGAACGCACACAACTCTCCCACAACCTTTTAGAGAACACAACCAGCATACAACTTCCACACAACCCCCGATCACCTACCTATTGACCTGCCAACAGAGCAGACATTCCTCTGTATGAGAACAGAGTTATTGTGTGTTTCTGACTATCCTATCTCTCTCTGTCTCTCTGTCTCTCTGTCTGGTCTGGTCTGGTCTGTCTGTCTGTCTGTCTGTGTGTGGGAACTAATCTGCTCATTAATGTCTAGATTAGGAGAGGGACTCCCAGAAAAAGAGACTGAAAGAGTGGGATAGAGAGACTAGAAGAGGGGAGAAGGAAAGGCAGATTGGGTCTCTGCTCCTACTGCCTCAGTCATGGGAATGATTAGATTATGACTGTGCAGAACCACCATTTATGTAACACACACACACATCTCAAAAAATAATGAAGGGACTCTCTGAGCCAAAAACACAAACCAATCAAGACTGGCATGCAGAGAGAGAGGCCACGTCAGGGAAAATACACACACACACACACACACCAGGGAACATACACCTCCTTTTCTCTCCAGCACATATACACAAACAACCCTTAGCAATGTTGATATAAAATATAATGAACATGGCAGTTGGTTGCATGACTCAAGACTGTGTGAGCCCACTGAGCTAAAAGCTTGGCATCCGCTAACATCAGTCTTCAAGTTACAGACAAGGCTGTCCCTGTTCAACAGGACATTGTGTGATTAGCTGCTGTTGGAGCAGGGGTGGATAAAACCATGTATCTCTCCAGGAGGAGGGCTTCCCACCCCTGTGTTAAAGTTACAGTGAGAGACTTCAGTCACATCATATACTGCACAATGGAGTTGGAGTGCTCTCAAAAGTAAACACCTCTGATAAGTGGGTCATGGAGTGCACTTAAGAGTTGTCACTATGCAGACGTAGCAGGGTGCAGGACACTACAGAGTTGTTAGTGCGCACCGCTGCCCCTCATTTACCCATAGTCCTCCTCTGCGCCACAATCTCACTGGAGGATCATTACGTAACCTTTCATCCACTGTCTCCCTGCTGTTTCTCCCTTGTGAAAGAGTATTCTCCGCTAACACTGAGAAATAATATGCCTTCAAGTTACAAAAGATCTATGTTTTCCTGTGAGTTCTGTTGATAATAGAGCCCCACATTGGTGTCATAATACCCATAAAACCTAGCAGTCAAACAGGGAAATGGTTCCAATCATTTTCGCACAATTCATTTTTCTCTATGGGAATTTTAGAAACACTTGAAATAAGGGCTGCGTTTCATGTAAGCTTACCCTGGCGTGATGTTTTGATAACCATGTAGATCTCTCTCGGACAAGATGACACATCGGCTCTATTTACTCCGATTCTAAAATGCTACAGTAATTAGCATCAAAGTAGACATCATGCAAGACTACAAATCCCTTCAAGCTCCTGCACGTCATCTCTAGCTGACACCTTTGCTAACAGGTATTGTGTCCATTTAAAACTTGCACAAGACAGTTCACAGAATTGTCAATTTAAAGAAATGTGGCCAATTTAGTCATTACTAAATTTAGATAACATTAGATAGTTAATCCAGAGATTCTTACCTTTGCTTCGATTCAACCACCTCGTCCAGACCATCATGACATTTGTAGTTCTTTATGATAGCCACATTAGCAGCTAATTAGCATTTCATATTTTTTTTGTGTGTGTGGGGGGGAAATACAGGCGAATATATTGATATAAATCATCTTGTCCTAGAGAGATGTACACAGTTATCAAAACACAGCAATTATTTTAAGTGTTTCTAAAATGAATGGTGGAAAAATGATTGGAACCATTTCCTTTATTGACCACAGAGTTGTATGGGTTTTATGACTCATACTGTGGTACTCTATGCATGATAGATGTTGTTCTCCATGTTAAATAGGTCTCTCCTCCTCTAACCAATCATGCAGGCTGACACAAGCACAAATCCTCTGAGGAATTCAGGAGACGTCTCAGAGTGTGTGTGCGACAAAATGGACAGGCGACTGATTCTTTGTGACCGCCGAGCTTCCATTTTTAGAGGTTTCAACCAGAACTGGACAACAAAGGTCACATTCCTTTAAAAGCACAGGTGCCCTAACCGCATGTGACAGAGTGCAGGAAGTCTGTGTGTCCTACCATGCGTTCTTGTTTGTCTCTCTACAACATGTACTGTGGAGTCTGGAATTATTGGATCCCTTGACAAAGATGAGGAAAAAAGACTGTATAAAATCAATAATACAGAAAGTGAGCTACATTGTATGCTAAAACATTTATTATTATTTTATGCTTGGGGTTATTGTCTTGCTGGAAGATCCACTTGCGGCCAAGTTTCAGCCTCCTGGCAGAGGCAACCAGGTTTTTGGCAAAAATGTCCTGTTACTTGGTAAAGTTCATGATGCCGTTGACCTTAAAAAGGGCCCCTGGACCAGTGGAAGTAAAATAGCCTCATAACATCAAAGATCCACCACAATATTTTACAGTAGGGATGAGGTATTTTCTGAATATGTGCTGTTCTTTCAAAGCCCAAAGCCACTGCAGCAGTGTGGCCAGAGCTCTATTTTCATGTCATATAACCATAGCAACAATTCCAATGCAATTTCAAAGCCATATAGCAAACTCCAGGCAGTGGTATGGTCAGATGACATGAAAATGTAGGTACACCAGTGGTGGGTTTGGCCTTTCGAAACAACGCATAGACAGAAAACACCTCATCTCTACTGTAAAATATGGTGGTGGATCTTTGATGTTGACTCAGTTACAGATTTCCTTTATTTGTTCGCATGAGGAAATTCATTTACACAGCTTCAGCTCTGAAACACTCATCAAGGCTACGTCAGGGTGTGTGTGTGTTCATGCGCATATGTGGGTGCGAGTGTGTAGTTAGGTTAATCATGTTATCACCAGAAGGGGTTGGAGAGTAATTGAAGCGTTTGAACAGAACGTCTGCGATGAACAGACAGTTTAAAAAGGCCTTTAGCCACGAAGCCCCAAAACCATGTCTGTCAGCTGAGGAGTAGAATCAGATGTGATAGAGCAGGGCTAGAACTAAAGCATCTCATTGACCATGGTTGGTAATCCCTGTTCTAAGAGGATCTCTGCACTCAAATCTGTTCTTGAACCACAGCTGGGTTTATTACTATTTACTACCACCTAATGGTTAAACCTGCGAGGGGACAGGGGCAGATTCATAGAAAGAAAACAAAACGCACACTTTGACTTTCTCCTAAACATGTTTGTCCTTCTTAGCAGGTGGCCTAACATGGACAGTAGGCAACTGCTTGACTTGACCAGTCCAGTTCATCATTTTCATCCATCATAATGCTGCTCCTCCTCAGTTCTTGCTTCATTTGCCCTTATCCTTGAGGTACACAGCTGAAATGCATATAGCCTACATATTAGTCAAACATATAAAACAAATATCCCTCATATCTGACTTGTAAATAGTACATAATCAATAATCCATCGCCTTTAAAACCTGCAGTTGAAAGATGTTTAAATGTTGTAGGCTGTAAGAAGCACCAACAACATCCCCCTACCTAGTTTCTCTACCGCCTCCACACACACACTGGGGTACATGCTGTCGTTGTATGTGGCCACTATAATGTACAGAGCAGTCTTCACAAGAATCAAGCCATGTGTTCCCTGTTAGAGAAAAATATCCATCAGACCAGGCATACCCTTACAACAACAAAAAAGTACAGTGCAGTATAGCTGCACTAAACTGCAAAACCACTGCTAGAAAACCAGAGACAATAATACATGTATGTTCATAAATTGTGACAAGCCTACTGACACATTTGCAGTAGATGGAGTTCCTGTCAGCTCGGACACAGGTGTATGCTTTGTCTTGAAAGTAGAAGCCCCGCTCTCTGGTCGATGTCATGTGCTTGAAAGAGTCTAAGAAAATCTGGGCTTGTGGTGGAAGAACCTGTAAAGTTACAGTATGAAGGGTAACATAATTAATCTGATCGGAGACAGGTGGTTTTTTAGGCTTCAAGATGATTTCACTTCCCCCATTGCTCTGATCCATCCAGCTGCCTCAACCCCACATATGGAAAATCATGAACCTCTTTGAATTTGAGGTTTTGGAAGATAAGTAGTTGCTACACAATGGGGTGCCCTGTGAAGTGGGCTTCGACTTGGATGTCAACACAGGATTTGGATTGTGCTGATTGCGATGTCTAAATGTAATTTTTATATCAAAAGCGACGTGTCGAACTTGCCTGAAACCTTGCAGACGCGGCAGTTACTGCTGCAGTCTTGGCAACCAGAATAGCAGCGCTTTCCACGTGTTTTGTATCGATAAGACAGTCATTTATCAAATTCTGAAATTGGTTCATAATAACCAATTTCGTCAAAGATTGTATAGTATGTCTTGTCAAAATCAGAGAACTAACAGCGTTACTGCTGATACTTTCCCCCCTTCAGCGTGGTGGGCGACGTTTCCATGGAGACCATCGGTGGGTGTTACCAGCTTAAAGAGATCGTAGTGAAAACATGAGTCTGCTAATGGTTCCTATTGTAATTGATCCTTGATACATCAATATATTGATCCTTGATACATCAATATATATATATATATATATATATATATATATTTTTTTATTAAACACTGCCATTACATACTTTGTTTGCTCCTCTACACACAAACACCCATTCAACACATTTTTACAAGGAAGGAGGGATGCATTTTTAGCCCTGGGGATAAAGCTACAAGCACTCTTACTTTTTTCTTTTGAGATAAGACAGATGCAAAAATAAAACAGTTTGGAGAGCAACTGGACCAAACATCCGTTAACAGAACTTGAATATTTATTTATCTTTTTTTTTGTTTAAGTACAAATAAAGTTGTGTAATACACACAATTACAACAGATATTACATGATGTATGGTTGACACAGTAGGACACACTAGGACAGGTTGAGTGTGTCCACCAGGTCTTTGTAATGGTATTTGTCCGATATCGTCTCTACCTTGTCCCAGGCCTGGATGCTTCCCAAAACAGTTAGCACATCGCTCACCACAGCCCTACAGAAACCACATGACATACATTAGCATCAAAACACTACCCTCACCATGGCACATTCATCTGCCTATATGGTAAAAGTACATTTGAGGTAGGTAGGCAGTGTTACCGTGTGTTGGGGTGGTCAGGCTGCTGTTTGCAGACTGAATGGACAGTCTGGAGAAGATGGTCACTGAAGGACTTCAGCTGAGAGGGACAGGAGCTCAAATCTTTAAACCAGGACTTAGGAAAACACACCGCAACCTGCTCACAGAGAAAGAGCGAGAAGGAAATCTTAGTTAACTTGAGAAAAACTTGAAAATGACTCCACTAAACTGAGCCATCACAAGACAGCAGAGCAATTAGTCCCCAAGCAACCAACTTGAAACCGTCATAGACAAAACGTTAACAGACACAAATACAATTCACCTACACACCTTTTTACATTTGTGGACAGAGTCATGTGATTGGGTCTCGTTGAGTAGCGGCATCATCAGATAGCGGTTCAGGAGTTTGTCCAACATCAGCTCCTTCAGAACATGTTCAGATATCAACCCATCCCACTGGCCCACGTTACCTAGGAGCTGATGCACAAGGCAGAAAACAACACTAAAAGCAATGCATTGGATGTTACAGAAATAGAATCAAATCAAATTTTATTTGGTCACATGCGCCGAATACAACAGGTGTAGACCTTACCGTGAAATGTTTCCTTACAAGCCCTTAACTCTATTTCCTGAACTAAATTGTTAGTTAAGAAAATATTTACTAAATAGACTAAAGTAAAAAATTAAACCAAAAGTAACACAAAATAACAACAATGAGGCTATATACAGGGGGTACCGGTACCGAGTCAATGTGCGGGGGTACAGGATAGTCGAGGTATATTGTACATGTAGGTAGGGGTAAAGTGACTATACATAGATAATAAACAGCGAGGAGCAGCAGTGTAAAAACAAAGGGGGGGGTCAATGTTAATAGTCCGGTGGCCATTTGATTAATTGTTCAGCAGTCTTATGGCTTGGGGGTAGAAGCTGTTAAGGAGCCTTTTGGTCCTAGACTTGGTGCTCCGGTACCGCTTGCCAGGCGGTTGCAGAGAGAACAGTCTATGACTGGGGTGACTGGAGTCTTTGACAATTTTTTGGACCTTCCTATAACACTGCCTAGTATATAGGTCCCGGATGGTAGGAAGCTTGGTCCCAGTGATGTACTGGGCTGTACACAATACCCCCTGTAGCTCCTTACGGTCGGATGCCGAGCAGTTGCCATACCAGGCAGTGATGCAAACGGTCAGGATGCTCTTGATGGTGCAGACGTATAACTTTGAGGATCTGGGGACTATTGCCAAATCTTTGCAGTCTCCTGAGGGAGAAAAGGCATTGTCGTGCCCTCTTTAGGACTGTCTTGGTGTGTTTGGACCATGAGAGTTTGTTGGTGATGTGGACACCAAGGAACTTGAAGCTCTCGACCCGCTCCACTACAGCCCCGTCGATGTGAATGGCGGCGTGTTCGTCCCTCCTTTTCCTGTAGTCCACGATCAGCTCCTTTGTCTTGCTCACGTTGAGGGAGAGGCTGTTGTCCTGGCACCATACTGCCAGGTCCCTGATCTCCTCCCTATAGGCTGTCTCATCGTTGTCGGTGATCAGGCCTACCATTGTTGTGTCGTCAGGAAACTTAATGATGGTGTTGGAGTCGTGCTTGGCCACGCAGTCGTGGGTGAACAGGGAGTACAGGAGGGGACTAAGCACGCACCCCTGAGGGGCCCCGTGTTGAGGATCCGTGTGGCAGATGTGTTGTTGCCTACCCTTACCACCTTATGGGTAGCCCGTCAGGAAGTCCAGGATCCAGTGGCAGAGGGAGGTGTTTAGTCCCAGGGTCCTTAGCTTAGTGATGAGCTTTGTGGGCACTATGGTGTTGAACTCTGAGCTGTAGTCAATGCAGCAAAGTCTGGGAATACAGTGCATTCGGAAGTTTTCAAACCCCTCGACTTTTTCTACAATGTTACGTTACAGCCTTATTCTAAAATGTATTAAATAGTTTTTTCCCCCCTCATCAATCTACATGCAATACCCCATAATGACATCACAATAGCCCATAATGACAAAGCAAAAACAGGGTTTTAGACATTTTAGAAAATTTATTTAAAAAATGTAACTGAAATATCACATTTACATAAGTATTCAGACCCTTTACTCAGTACTTTGTTGAAGCACCTTTGGCAGCGATTACAGCCTCGAGTTTTGGTTATGACACTACAAGCTTGGCACACCTGTATTTGGGGAGTTTCTCACATTCTTCTCTGCAGATCCTCTCAAGCTCTGTCAAGTTGGATGGGGAGCGTTGCTGCACAGCTATTTTCAGGTCTCTCCAGAGATGTTCAATCAGGCTCAAGTCTGGGCTCTGGCTGGGCCACTCAAGGATATTCAGAGACTTGTCCCGAAGCCACTCCTGCGTTGTCTTGGCTGTGTGCTCAGGGTCGTTGTCCTGTTGGAAGGTGAACCTTCGCCCCAGTCGGAGGTCCTGAGCGCTCTGGAGCAGGTTTCCATCAAGGATCTCTCTGTACTTGGCTCCGTTCATCTTTCCCTTGATCCTGACTAGTCTCCCAGTCTCTGCCGCTGAAAAACATCCCCACAGCATGATGCTGCCACCACCATGCTTCACCGTAGGGATGGTGCCAGGTGTCCTCCAGACGTGATGTTTGGCATTCAGGTTGTGATAAAGCCCGGGATCGAACCCAGGTCTGTAATGACGCCTCTAGCACGATGTAGTGCCTTAGACCACTGCCCCAGTCGGGAGGCCATCTGTTTTTAATTTGTTTTCCATTTGCCAAACTTTCTAGAAACCTGTTTTCGCTTTGTCATTATGGGGTGTTGTGTGCAGATTAATGAGGAAAAAAATGTAATACATTTGAGAATAAGGCTGTAACGTAACAAAATGTGGAAGGGTCTGAATACTTTCAGAATGCACTGTAGCTGCACTAACCATCACACAAAGCCTTGTCTCCCTCTTGACTTAACTATTGGTAGAAATTGTAATCTCCTAATTTCACTGCAGCAAAATTTGCCTGCATTAGACTATTGTTCATATGTGTATTTCACACTATGTTGAGGTAAAAATCTTAGTATAACGCTTGTATGGATAATGCATGTCATTGTCATCAATCAAATGCATTGCAGTTAACAATGACTGACTACCACCACCGATTTCTGTATGTTAGCTATGCTACCAGTTTATATGAACGGGAGTTAGCCCATTACAACTTCCCACTACAAATGCTAACTAACTACAGTAGACCATCCACTCATGGGAAGCACACCATCGAAAAAGACAATATTTTAAAACGGAGTGTTTTTACGTACCTTCACAGCTGTCCAGAACTGCTGGTCTCTGAACCTCCTCTGTGGAGAGGACTTGTCATCTAAACACCTGGCAGTTATGGTCAAGTAAGCTACGTTATGACAAGCTTGGTATAAACACATGTTCCAGTGTGAAATGTCTAGCTCAGGGCTCTCCAACCCTGTTCCCGGAGAGCTACCATCCTGTACATTTTCACTTCAACTCTAATTTAGCGCACATTATTCTAATAATTACCTGGTTGATCAATTGATCCCAACTGGGGCTAGAGTGAAAACGTACAGGAGGGTAGTTCTCCAGGAACATGGGTTGGAGTGCCTTGGTCTAGCTAGATGAACTACTTAAAGAATCCCATTGCGACAACCCTGGGTGGATTCACTCACTTCTTAGGGTACAGAGGGATGAAGACGTCATCATCCACTGAACTCCTCAATCTACCACTCACTGCTTCAACAAACGCCTGGCAGGGGACAGGACAGGGACAGACAGAGGGAACTAGACTTATTTACATTCCGACACACTCACAGGAAGTAGGTTAGGTTTCAAAAGGTTTCTCTCCAATTCTGTGACTACAGCCAGTCAACTTTCTGGTTGGCATTCTTTGTGACTAGAACCTTGACTAAGGCAGTGGTTCCCAAAGCAAAGCTGTCATCAAGACAAAGGGTGGCTACTTTGAAGAATTTCAAATATATTTTGATTTGTAATTCACTTGTTTGGTTACTACGATTCCATATGTGTTATTTCATTAGTTTTGACGTCTTCACTATTATTCTACAACGTAGAAAATAGTAAAAATAAAGAAAAACCTTTGAATGAGTAGGTGTGTCCAAACTTGACTGGTACTGTATATATACACACAGTGCCTTCAGAAAGTATTCAGACCCCTTAACTTTCCACATTTTGTTACGTCACAACCTTACTCTAAAATGGATTAAAAATAAATAAATAAAAAATCCTCAGCAATCTACACACAATACCCCATAATGACGACGTGAAAATAGTTTAAGAAATGTTTGCAAATGTATTACAAATTCAAAACAGAAATACCTTATTTACATAAGTATTCAGACCCTTTGCTATGAGACTCGAAATTGAGCTCATGTGCATCCTGTTTCCATTGATCATCCTTGAGGTGTTTCTACAACTTGATTGGAGTCCACCTGTGGTAAATTCAATTGATTGGACATGATTTGGAAAGGCACACACTTGTCTTTATAAGGTCCCACAGTTGACAGTGCATATCAGAGCAAAAACCAAGCCACGAGGACGGAATTGTCTGTAGAGCGCCGAGACAGGATTGTGTCTAGGTACAGATCTGGGGAAGGGTACCAAAAAATATCTGCAGCATTTAAGGTCCCCAAGAACGCAGTGGCCTCCATCATTCTTAAATGGAAGAAGTTTGTAACCACCAAGACCCTTCCTAGAGCTGGCCGCCCGGCCAAACTGAGCAATCGGGGGAGAAGAACCTTGGTCAGGTAGGTGCCCAAGACCCCGATGGTCATTCTGACAGAGCTCCAGAGTTCCTAAGTGGAGATGGGAGAACCTTCCAAAAGAACAACCAGCTCAGCAGCACTCTACCAATCAGGCTTTTATGGTAGAGTGGCCAGATGGAAGCCACTCCTCAATACAAGGCACGACAGCCCACTTGGAGTTTGCCAAAAGGCACCTAAAGGACTCTCAGACCATGAGAAACAAGATTCTCTGGTCTGATGAAACCAAGGTTGAACTCTTTGGCCTGAATGTCAAGCATCACGTCTGGATGAATCCTGGCACCATCCCTATGGTGAAGCATGGTGGTGGCAGCATCATGCTGTGGGGATGTTTTACAGCGGCAGGGACTGGGAGACTAGTCAGGATTGATGCAAAGATGAATGGAGCAAAGTACAGAGAGATCCTTCATGGAAACCTGCTCCAGAGTGCTCAGGTAGTCAGACTGGGGTGTCGAACCGGACAACAACCCTAAGCACACAGCAAAGACAACACAGGAGTGGCTTCGGGACAAGTTTCTGAATGTCCTTGAGTGGCCCAGCCAGAGCCCGGACTTGAACCCGATCAAACATCTCTGGAGAGACCTGAAAATAGCTGTGCAGCAACGCTCCCCATCCAACATGACAGAGCTTGCTTTGTCATTATGAGGTATTGAGCGTAGATTGATGAGGGGGAAAAAATTATTTACTCAATTTTAGAATAAGGCTGTAACGTAACAAAATGTGGAAAAAGTCAAGGGGTCTCAATAATTCCCGAATTCACTGTAATTTTTTTTTTTTAAATGTACACTTTATATACTGTTTGAAATGCAGGTTAGCGTTTTTTGTCATGAATCTTGTTCTGGAGGCAGCTCTGCAGAGTGGTCACTAGCTGGCACAGACACAATGTCATAAAATCGGATTATAAACCTTACCTTAACCACACTGCTAACCCTAAAGCCTAACCTTAAATTATTACCAAATGTTCATATGTTTTTTTACAATATTGCAAACTCTGCAGCTGACCTATATAAGACGAAGTCGCTCAGTTCAGCCTCCAGGACAAGATTCATGACAATAAAACATCAACCTGCATTGGAAACAGAGGGGGAGACAGGCTGTCTCCGGTGGGGAGTTGCATATGTGACTGGCTGGGAGCGTTGTTGCTAGACCCGGGCTCTGCACTGTAAAAGCAATATTAACTGATACCTTGACCGGTTTGCTCTGCTCTCCCTCAAACAGAGAGTAGTCATCCTGCAGCCTGCGACACAGCTCAGACAGACACACAGACTGACGGCTGGACAGAGGGTCCCACACCAACTCCACAAAACCTGGAAGGAGGAGGGACGCACATTAAAGTGAGACAACGCTCGGTAAAATCACAGGCCCACTCATGACAACATTGAAAAAGGGAGTGAGTTACACATCAGTATGGAGTTAAGTACAGACACACAGGTTTTTAATGTTGACTATTTTCTACATTGTAGAATAGTGAAGACATCAAAATTATGAAATAACACATATGGAATCAGGTAGTAACCAAATCAAAATATATTTTACATTCTTCAAAGAAGCCACCCTTCAACGAGTAGAGAGTGGAGGAAAAGCAGCCAACAAGTGCTCAGCATATGTGGGAACTCCTTCAAGACTATTGGAAAAAGCATTCCAGATGAAGCTGGTTGAGAGAATGCCAAGAGTGTGCAAAGCTGTCATCAAGGCAAATGGTGGCTCCTTTGAAGAATCTCAACAACAAAATAATATATATATATCTATATTTAGATTATTTAAACTTTTTTTTAGTTATTACATGATTCCATATGTGTTATTTCATAGTTTAGATGTCTTCACTGTTATTCTACAATGTAGAAAATAGTAAAAATAAATAAAAACCCTTAATATTAGTTTCCAAACTTTTGACTGGTACTGTATATATGTATGTATGGTGACCTTGTATCTTGGGCAGGAGAGTCTTCTCTATGATAGCAGGCAGTGTTTTCCTATCAGTGTACTCTGCCTCCTGGTAACCCAGTCCGTGACAGAACGTCTCTACAGCAGAGAACCACGGCAGAGCCTCAAAGTCCTCTCCTGCAGCCTAATACACACAGATAATTATTATATGACACCAAATACAGAGGTACGTCAAAATAAACACAAAGAATGAAATTAACTGTGTGACTTCCAGTAAGGATTTTGTACAGTGTGTGTACCGTACCTGTAGGGGGTTCCAGCCTAAAAGTTGATGTCTGATGAGTGGGCTGAGTAGTTTGGGCAGACAGAGGCTGATGTAGGCTGAGTGGTAGGACTCAGAGAAGGATACTCTCCATTCGTTGAAGCGAGACAGAACCTTCTTCACCTCCCAGAAGTCATCCTGCACGTCACAGAACACATCCTGGGACCTGCTCAGGATCTCCGCTGAATTAGACAGGAGGGAAAAAGAGATGCGAGAGTGGAAACGCTGTCTGTTATTCTACGGTTTAGAGCAGCACTAAACTCTAAGGAATGGGATGGCAAATCTTATATATATATATATATCTCTCTCTTTCTTTTTATTGCAGAAATACTTTTTTGCAGACACCCATTTGGGAATTAAATACTAGGCTGAAATCAAGGTGTCACCAACACACGTTTGGTGGAGGACATATTTCCTCACCCAAGACAGCTACACCTCTCACCTCTCTCCCTCTGCAGTTCTGCCTCTTCCTCAGGGGAAGGTTCGCCGTCGGCCGTCAGGCTACCATAGTCTTCCTCACCTGGCTCTCCTGACTCACTGGATGATCAGATCAAACAGTAGGTGGAAATGACCACGTAACATTGTGATGCAGTGGTGGAAATGACCACGTAACATTGTGATGCAGTGGTGGAAATGACCACGTAACA
>QNTS01004578.1:29866-40898 GCA_003317085.1 Hucho hucho
AGAATAACACCATTATATACACCCTATCATGTAAGCAGAATAACACCATTATATACACCCTATCATGTAAGCAGAATAACACCATTATATACACCCTATCATGTAAGCAGAATAACACCATTATATACACCCTATCATGTAAGCAGAATAACACCATTATATACACCCTATGTAAGTACACCAACTATTCAATCCAACGTGATCTATCAGTCAGTGGCATTGATGTACACACTGAAATTGAGGTGTTAAACCAGGTAGATTGGAGACAGAAAACTGACCTTCTTTTCTTTTTCAGTGTGAGAAATGCAACTTGCACTTTCGCCACAAGAGTCAGCTTCGATTGCACCTCCGACAGAAACACGGAGCGATTACCAACACCAAGATCCAGTACCGCATGTCCACTACAGAGCTGCCAACAGACCCGACCAAGGCGTGCTGAACTGGAGCAGGCAGACGGGGGGGGGGCATTGACCATGGCATTGAAACACCCCAAACGTATACAATCATCCCAAATTGTAGTGCCACACTGTGTTGATTTAGAGGGTGATTCATTAATACGGCAGTGTACGCCGTTCTAAACGGGTTTCCTCAAACATGTGAACGTAGAGTCTCTTCGTCCCTTTATTGTTTCTTTACATTAGTATGTCTCTTTCATTTACTTTTAAATGTTTACGCTTTAGAGGAATATAAAAGCTTTATTTTGTTGGAGGAAAAAGCTTGGATGGAATGTAAACATAAATCCCGTTAAGGATACGGTATTTTAAATCAAATACCCTTTCTGAAAGGGTTGACGTTTCGATGTTTGAAGAGGGGTACAGTATATTTTAAGATAAATTGTATTTATCCTGGCTGTATAAGATATTCAATTGTCTATAGATTTTATATCTTGATGTACATGTTATACCATGTAGACCTGGCCCCTTTCATGTGAAAGGAAAAAAAACATTTTGGTTTTTCAACTCTTAAGAATGACTACTGCTCTTGTAAGAAGACAAAATGATGCATGATGAGGTGTACGTACGTTACTACTGTTGCCAATAGTTAACAATCAACGAAGCGGGCAACTGCATACACAAATATTGTGACATACTGTGTAATTAACAAATTATATCCACTGGGTTGCTCTCTGCTGGCAGAACCAATCTAGAATTAAAATGTTAAAATATGCATTTCAAGGTACTGCTTTGGTATGACCAAGAAGATATTTTTGAGTCAATGTATTTGTATAGATGTGTTATAGTTTTTTTTGTTTTGTTAAGTGAACGTTCCCAGTTGTCATTGTACTAGAAGCTACATTAAGAGGTGTATCAGATTTGTACATACACTGTGTACTGAAGGTGCCTTGTCTATGGTGACTGAATTCCTTTCCATTCAGCCCAGTTTTGTTTATATAAAGGTACAACTCAAGGACAGCACTAGTAGTCCTAGTTTTTCTTTCGGGTGTGCGTGTGTCATAAAAAAAATAAAAAAAATAAAGGCTTTTCACCAACCTTACAACATGCAAATTCATTCGTTACTCGAGCCGTAAATCTTCAGGACTTTTTTTTTTTTGTGTGTTTTAAAAAAAATAATTTTAAACTACATTCAACTTATTGAACAATTCTAGATGTGTGAATGTAAAATAAAGTATTGGATTTTGTATGTATTAAGTCACGCGTGAATTCTGTTTTATTTAAAAGAAGACTAGCTTCTATCTCTACTCCAGTAACTAAGGAAGGACATGTTTGTGATGTTTTATCTTTCGCTGCCATACTGTGTACAGTTGAGTCATCTTGTCACAAGAGGACCCCCGATGGGGGGGGGGGGGGGTCTCAGACTCTATTGTGTGTTATACAACGGGTGGGTCTAATCCTGGATGCTGATTGGTTAAAACCGCGTTCCAGCCAATGACTTTGTTTTCCTCCCTGATCCCACTCATGTGCATCAATGTCTTTTCTCAGGTTTGTGTGCTTGTTATATAAAAAAAAAAGGTTAAATTAAGACTATTCTTCAAGAGCTGTCTAATGTGGGAAATAATTCTTCTTTTACAAGAAGCAGATCACAAGGCATCTGGTCAGTCCCCAGGTACATTTTAAACATCTATTGAAGGATTTGTATTGTTGTATTGCTTGTAACTACTTCGGGTAATGCAAGTTCTTGTGCTGTTAGGGGAAAAACCTGTGTGTAAATGTAATAATCTGCTATTTTGTGTTATCTATGATCGTTTGTGTTTGTCTGGTGTAGTTTCTTAATCGTTGTACCTGTATGTGTAAACGTGTATACGCAGGGCCCAGCTGTAAAAGAGACCTTGGTCTCAGTCTGTGTTCCTTGTTGAAATAAAGGTATAATAAAAATTACTTAGGGGGGTTTCACATACACTACATGACCAAACGTATGTGGACACCTGCTCGTCGAACATCTCATTCCAAAATCATCCCCTCCTTTGCTGCTATAACAGCCTCCACTCTTCTGGGAAGGCTTTCCACTAGATGTTGGAACATTGCTTCGGGGACTTGCTTCCATTAAGCCACAAGAGCATTAGTGAGGCCGGGCACAGGAAAGGGCCTTCCCCAAACTGTTGCCACAAAGTTGGGAGCACAGAATCGTCTAGAATGTCATTGTATGCTGTAAAGTTTATATTTCCCTTCACTAGAACTAAGGGGCAGAACCCGAACCATGAAAAACAGCCCCAGACCATTATTCCTCCTCCACCAAACATTACAGTTGGCACTATGCATTCGGGCAGGTAGAGTTCTTCTGGCATCCGCCAAACCCAGATTCGTCCGTCGGACTGCCAGATGGTGAAGCGTGATTCATCACTCCAGAGAACGAGTTTCCTCTGCTCCAGAGTCCAATGGTATCGAGTTTTACACCACTCCAGCTGACGCTTGGTGATTTTAGGCTTGTGTATGGCTGCACGGCCATGTAAACCCATTTCATGAAGCTCCCGACTAACAGATCTTGTGCTGACGTTGCTTCCAGAGGCAGTTTGGAACTCGGTAGTGAGTGTTGCAGACAATTTTTACGCACTACGCGCTTCAGCACTTCAGCGTTCTAGTTCTGTGAGCTTCTGTGGCCTACCACTTCGTGGCTGAGCTATTGTTGCTCTTAGATGTTTCCACTTCACAATAACAGCACTTACAGTTGACCGGGGCAGCTCTAGCAGGGCAGAAATTTGACGAAATGACTTGTTGGAAAGGTGGCATCCTACGACGGTGCCACGTTGAGCTCTTCAGTAAGGCCATTCTACTGACAATGTTTGTCTATGGAGATTGCATTTTATAGACCTGTCAACAACGGTGTGGCTGAAATAGCTGAATCCACTCATTTGAAGGGGTGTCCACATACTTTTGTATATATAAATAGTGTATGACATCTGGCATATTAATTTCACATATGAAATATGTGGTGTATTCAAGGTATTAAAAAGGCTAGTTTACACTTTCAAATTTGACATGATTTGCCCTAACAGAAAATGTATCAACCCCTACAACAATGTCCAATAGTTATAATCCACATTTCTGTTGCTGCAAGATTATTTTCTTGCTGTGAGAAACAGGGTCAAATTAAGATCACACATCTGTAGTGCACTACTTCTCCTTCCATCCCCTATATAGCCCATAGGACTCTGGTCAAAAGTAGTGCACTACATAGGGAATAGGGAGCCATTTGCAATTCATCCAGAAATTTGGTACCGAATTGAAACCGCACCAGGGCACTGAATTTCATGTGAAAACGCCCTTAACTTCCAAGATTTCATATGAAGTGAAACTGAGACAAATAATTGGTCCATAAACGTTCATGATGTCAAACATGATTCTTCAAACAAAGCAGACCAGTAACGCTGACCATTATGTTCCATACTGATAAAGCCTCTAATGTTCCCATTGACAATACAGTGCCTTGCAAAAGTATTCATCCCCCTTGGCGTTTTTCGTATTTTGTTGCGTTACAACCTGTAATTTAAATGGATTTTTATTTGGATTTCATGTAATGGACATACACAAAATAGTCCAAATTGGTGAAGTGAAAAAAATTACTTGTTTCAAAAAATAAAAATAAAAAATAAAATTGAAAAGTGGTGCGTGCATATGTATTCACCCCCTTTGCAATGAAGCCCATAAATAAGATCTGGTGCAACCAATTACATTCAGAAGTCACATAATTAGTTAAATAGTTAGGAAACGTTCAAGCTTTCAGGTTTTTTTGTCTTATTTCTTGTTTGTTTCACAAAAAATATTTTGCATCTTCAAAATGGTAGGCATGTTGTGTAAATCAAATGATACAACCCCCCCCCCCCAAAAAAAAAAAATCCATTTTAATTCCAGGTTGTAAGGCAACAAAATAGGACAAATGCCAAGGGGGGTGAATACTTTTGCAAGACACTGTATGTCATTGTTTCCTTAACCACAAACGTATCACACCCTCAAGACTTATGGTAAAAAGAGATCTGGTTTTATCATCCACAGATGTCCATATAGTTAGATCATATCTTTCACTTCATTTTTTGTACTATATATATATATATATTTTTTTTTTTTTACAATACAAAACATCCACATACAAACGACAACATACAGACCCACCTGCTCACACCCGTATCAGTCTCCGCCAAATAGCCTCAAACTGAACCATTTTGTCTCTCTGTCACACTTTCAACATTTAGATAATAAAGCATGTGACCTTTCCGTTGTGTTAACGGAGGATTGGTTGATTTCCAGTTAAGTATCGTTTTTTTTTCTCGTTTTTCTCAAGATGATTGATGAGAAAAGAATCATCCAACCCGTCGGGCATCTCACTGCACCCTCGTGTGTCATGTCTTGAAATATGCAGACAGACGGATTAAAAGTTTACATTGTGATACTTCTGACAGCCAACGTTCTAACCCCACCCAAAGCTTTTGGACTTCATAGCATTCCCAGAAGGCATGGATTATGGAGTCATTGTTAGTTTTACATGCCATAGTGCTGTAGAAGAATTTCTGTATTTTGTCTCTTGCAGAATAAATTCTATACATGACTTTATACTGGATTAAGCGTACATTTTAATTAACTGTAATTTCATTATGCTTCAACTTTCCCTCCATCTTGAACCAATGTCAGTTATATTTAAGTCTTGGTTCCAATAGTTTTATATATTTTTTTCTAAGAACTTGTCAGTTGGATAGGCTCTCTGAAAGGTTTTCTATATCTTACCTATCATATGAACATAATTGCATGACTCAAATAAGATTCCCCTCAAGATTGCACTGATGTCCAACATTTTTCAGATTGACATTTCTTGATATGAAACTTTTAAGTTGAATGCATTTGAAAATATCTACATTTGTCAATCCAAAATGTTTTTTTTTTTTATTCTGTCATGAAAATAAACGTATTTCCTTTTATCACGTCATTTACGGTTTCTATGTCTTTTAGTTTTCCCATGTGGACCAATTTGAGTTGTGAATTCTGAAAAGATATCCAAGGATTGTTTATGCAGTATTTATGCTGAAGTAGTTTATGTGTCGGGGGGGCTAGGGTCTGTTATATCTGGAGTATTTCTCCTCTCATATCCAGTGTTCTGTGTGAATTTAATAATGGTCTCTCAAATTATATCTCTTTTTCTCTCTTTCTTTCATTCTCTCTCTCTCTCTCTCGGAGGAGGACCTGAGCATTAGGACCATTCCTCAAGGCCTACCTGGCCTGATGACTCCTTGATGTCCCCAGTCCACCTGGCCGTGCTGCTTCTCCAGTTTCAACTGTTCTGCCTGTTCTATGAACATTTTAACATCTTGGCCATGTTCTGTTATAATCTCCACCCGGCACAGCCAGACGAGGACTGGCCACCCCTCACAGCCTGGTTCCTCTCTAGGTTTCTTCCTAGGTTCTAGCCTTTCTAGGGAGTTTTTTCCTAGCCACCGTGCTTCTACACCTGCATTGCTTGCTGTTTGGGGTTTTAGGCTGGGTTTCTGTACAGCACTTTGTGACATCGGCTGATGTAAGAAGGGCTTTATGAAATACATTTGATTGATTGATTGTTCCATAAGGTTTGTATGTTTAGGGAGTGATATTGGATCTTGTAGAATACTTCAATGTTCTTCCATATTGTTATAGTGTTCTTAACTATTAAGTTGTTAATCCTTAAGCGTCTAGATATAAACAGTTTAAAAATATATATATCTGATGAAACATTGAATTTGGCCTTACTGCTATTAGCCCATAGAAACACATTGAATAACCGATTCATACATGGAGAAAACAAAGAATAAATCAAAATAACGTTTTTTTAAAGTGTCTGTCCAATATCTGGGAGACATAAGATCAGGAAATTATTTAGATTTTTTTAAATCCATATTTTGGCACTAAACTACTTCCATATATACCTCCATACATTTTGTTAAACTGGTACCGGGCTACATTCAGACAAGTCTTGAGGGATGTGGGCGTCCCTAGAACAGAACACCGACACGTACTTGCTTGTGTGTCTCACACCTTTCCACAGAGGGGTCATATCAGTGTGTAGGCCAAACCTTTCGGACGCTACAAACACCAATGATCGGGATGTCTCCTGGTCTGACAAACACGGCTCTAACTCGGCCGACCTTTCAACGCAGATGCGGAAGGCGGATTGAGACACAGTCCATGCAAAAAACATTTATCTAGTTAAGACAGATTTTGATGGGGATTTGACATGGACTCTAGGGGGGGGATTGATGTTCTTAGCTTTATCCTTTGAAAATAGACACGTAAAGATTCTGGGGATGAGCATGATTTTCAATATGTTCCCATTCCTCTTTAGTGCATTTATGTGTTGCTAGTAAAAAAGCCTTGGGATCGTCTATCAAACTCACCACCCAAGTATGAAACTGTTAAAAACCACTGAGATTTAGGAAGATGTACGAGTTTAGTTGCCAACATAAGTCTGTTGTGACAGTATACGTATTTAAAGAACGTCGACGGTGGGGTAATTGGTATTACCGAGAATACGAAAAAAAAAAACACTTTCAGAGCCATGAAATTCTGACGAGGTTCTCTTTCTAAGATTCCTGGGAAGATTATTTAACTAGATCTGCTTCATGTGAGTAACGGGATAATATTCTTTACACATTTGCCGCTTGCTTTCATTCAAAAAATTTCGATTTTTGTGGTACACTAAAAAGGACTGCAGGTGATCAGTTCTTTTTCCCTATTGCCAATATTTGTATTCCCCCCCCCCGTGTGTTGAGCAGACATTTAACAGAAAACACACCAATACAAAAGCAAAGTGATTCTTTGTACTTCTATGTTCCGTGAATTAACTCCGATTACTATTCCACTGATGTACACCTTAAAAGCATCCCAAATAAGAATCGGAGGACAGCTTCTCTGCATGTCTAATGTTACAAGGTTAACTTCTTAATTTACATATTTAATACATTGTGTCTTTATGATGCGCTCTGTTCGTTCTCCACATTCTTTCGCTAAGTGTACTTGGTGTAAATAAGCAGGATACAGTAGAAGGATCCGATAGACTTTTAAAACCAATAGAGTATTTACAATTGTTTTTTTTGTTGTTTTTTTTAACTGTCAGTTCTTAAAAATAGCTTTTCTAGGTAGTCTTGTAGTGGAGTAATCTCCAGGTGTACATCATGTTTAGAGATGACATTTTTCAGCCTCTACGTTATTACGTCTGTCAATCTTATCAAAAGATTAATGTTGAACAATCAGGCAAAGGCCAAAATAATCTGAGTACATTTTATTAATTCATATAAAATATTTAGACATTACATATTAAAAATCTCTAAAAACAGCCACACAACAACAGCCAACAGACGGTCTAGCCATACTAAAAGATCTGTATCTGCGTGTTAGACAGGACACACCATGTTCTGCAGACTTCACCATCATCATCTCCTCCTGGGTTATCACTGTCCATGTCAAAGTCATACAGGAGAGTGTCATTGAACTCATAGGGAACAGCAACATTTATGGTTCAAGGTGCCAGTGTAGAGAATAGTATCATTGTGGTCCACTGGTCCAAGTCTCCAATGCATCTCCTTCTTGGTTGATATCTGGGGGGGTGGGGGGGGAGAAAAAAAAAGGAACAGTGTTAGGAGTTCCTGTACCATAAGTGTAGTGTCCCCCCCTCAACTTGAACAGAAACGCATCCTTCATGTTAGATTACATCAAATGAAAAGACACCTCATCGTCGGAGAACTCGTGTGACGTTGATCTTAACAGGGACTCCTGGGTGATGAATCCCAGCGTCACCTAGGAAACAAAGCAAAGTCAGGACTCCAGAGACACAGGTCCGTTTTATGTTTTTGTACCATGTGACAACACCCAAGTCAAGAAACCAGTAATTGAAAGCGCCTCAGAAATTAGTGCAAATGTTTGCAACAAACTGAGGTGGGACATTTGTTTTAGTGTATAGTTTGTCCCAAGGCTTCTACACCTGGATAGGGCACATAACACTAGCATGGCTTCAATAGACTTCTAGGTTCAATATAAGAATGATTATTTGACCAAAGACCACCAGTATTACAGTAACACCACGATGCTCAGACTGACAGTAAATCAACATTCATTAATAACTTAAATATACTGTATCACAAGAATTATGGTGAAAAGGGGTTATTTGCCACAGATACCTCAAACATTTCAAAACAGTGAGCGCCTTGTGTCAGTTTATTGTAAATAGTCAAACTGAATTGGCTCAATGTCTAGTTTTTTTTGTATGACAATTTCCAATGAAAGATTGGTATTAGGGAGTTCACTGCAGTATGACCAGAAGGTCATCTAGAAGAAATAGTAATTTACTCTCTATCAATAATGTTAGAGACATGTATTATCTAATATTCAAAAAACACCCCAATCATACAACACAGGGTCTGTCCGTGTTAGACAGGCCACACCATTGTCTGCAGACTTCACCAGTATCTCCTCCTGGGTATCACAGGCCATCTCAAAGTCATACAGAACAGTATCATCATGGTTCTCTGGTCCAAGTCTCCAGTGCATCTCTTTCTGGGTTGAAATCTGAAAATCAAAAACGTGTTGAGATGGTCGGCCCTACTGTGGATATAGTCCCGATGTGACGACGCCAACCCCTCTGCCAGGATAGCCTCAAACATTTTTACAAAGACACACACAAAAAAAAACATCCCTCACGAAAGTAACATATAATTATATTGGAACTTACTCTGCCGATTGTACGTAGGGTCGGTTCTCATGTAGTGCGGAATTTGAGAAAATAGCCACAGGAAAGACACAGGTCGGTGCACCGATCACAATTTGATTGCGCGTCACCCAAGGCACGTGCTGGAAATTAAAATGGTAGCCTAGACACTAAAGAGTCAAGGAAATACTTTCCTGTGGATATTTCTAACCAAATAAGGACCAACTGCCCACACAACCGGTAGAGGAAGTTAAACTGTAATTTGATTAAACATTCTGGCTTGTAAGGAAACTTTACACATTTCTGCTGTGCTTTAATTCAGACTAGATCCCAGAAAGCTGGGATCAGTCTGATTTATTAGGCTACTGTGTATGAGAGCTGGTACACTGCCTTCATCCGTTGACCACTGGTTGTGCCCTCTAGTTGAATTTAAAAAAAAAAAAAAGTCTCTTCCTCAAGTTAGATTACAGCAAATGAAAGATACCTCGTCATCCGAGTACTCCTCGTGTGATGTTGAACTTAACAGGTACTCATGCTTGTTGCATCCTACCTTCACCTAGAAAAAACAAACAGCAGAAGAGTGAACTCAGGACCTCAGTTCCACAGAAAAGTTGAAATGTTATATTGTGACATTTAAAATCAAGTAACTGAAACAACTTTAGAGAAAAAGGGCTTCCTGTTAAATTGCAGAAGCGCACATGGCATGAAATCATGAGAGGACAAATAGCATTTATTGAACTTGGTGAGAATGGAAAGCAGATAGGTAGCGGTTCTTGTTTGGGCTCATTAGAGATGACATCTGCAGGCCCAACACAGTTGTACATTTCAAATTCCACCTGATTAATGACAGGTGTCTTCTGTGGGTCGAACATGAGCCACACAGACGCACTCAAGGATGTGATGCATAGGGCACACACACGTCAGTCTAAGTGCTGCGTTTACAAAGGCAGCCCACTTCTGATCTTTTGATCAATCAGATCAGCTCTTTTGCCAGTAATTGAGCTTCCTGTGTAAACAGTTTGAGCCCGCAAATGCCCTGTCGGGTACGAACTGCAGCATGCCTCCCATTCCCCCCCGCCCCGCTCGACTACATTTGTTTGCTTGACCAAACCCTAGTTTGAGTTGTTCTTAAAAAACAGTTTGCTACTTGGACGGATGAGTGACTCGGTTGAAAAAGACTGTTTTTTGTTTTGAAAGAATCGTCATCAGCTCACAGTATTAAACATATAGGTCAGAATAGACACTAATGAAAGTAGTCAACTTACCATTGCGACAACTTCCATTTACCGCTACAGGTAGGTCGACGTGACGTCTTACCTGAATATTCTGCTGTAAAAAAAAAAAAAAAGGTGATCGATATTCTAGCAGTTTACCTCGTGAACATTATGGAGTTTTTATGGGAATTGCCATCTAGTCAAATGATCTACACCTGGCTGACCTCACGTAGCCTCAACCAATCAGCAGAACCCTGGGCCCAATTCCAATTCTCCCTCTTCTGCCCTAAATCCCAGATGATCCGTTATATTGTCCAGATAATGCAGTGGCCGCAAAAGGCAGTTGGGATGAAGCAAGGTCAGGTGGGACCATTCTAGCCAATGAGAGGGCAGATACGCGTGTGAACAACAGGCACAACTCTGAAATAGTGTTTTTTTCAGGAAAGTCACATGTTCTACTTATTTCAGTTCACTCATACCAACTTAAGCATTACGGAACTTCAATTAGATCAAAGGAACCTCAAGCATCACATTTTTGTTGACCAAATTCAACACTCTCATTGAACCTCCATACATAAACTGCTGGAGAAGACAGATTTTGGGCCCAGTTATCCCTCTGGCTTTGCCTCTTCCTTTCTGATGTGGTGCACTCTGGGAAGAAGGAAGAGAATTCTGCTTGTTCAAGACAACAGTACTGGCCT
>QNTS01004579.1:65501-91132 GCA_003317085.1 Hucho hucho
GCCTGGGGCTCCATGCAAGATCTCACCTCGTGGAGTTGCAATGATCATGAGAACGGTGAGGAATCAGCCCAGAACTACACGGGAGGATCTTGTCAATGATCTCAAGGCAGCTGGGACCATAGTCACCAAGAAAACAATTGGTAACACACTACGCCGTGAAGGACTGAAATCCTGCAGCGCCCGCAAGGTCCCCCTGCTCAAGAAAGCACATATACATGCCCGTCTGAAGTTTGCCAATGAACATCTGAATGATTCAGAGGACAACTGGGTGAAAGTGTTGTGGTCAGATGAGACCAAAATGGAGCTCTTTGGCATCAACTCAACTCGCCGTGTTTGGAGGAGGAGGAATGCTGCCTATGACCCCAAGGAAACCATTCCCACCGTCAAACATGGAGGTGGAAACATTACGCTTTGGGGGTGTTTTTCTGCTAAGGGGACAGGACAACTTCACCGCATCAAAGGGACGATGGACGGGGCCATGTACTGTCAAATCTTGGGTGAGAACCTCCTTCCCTCAGCCAGGGCATTGAAAATGGGTCGTGGATGGGTATTCCAGCATGACAATGACCCAAAACACACGGTCAAGGCAACAAAGGAGTGGCTCAAGAAGAAGCACATTAAGGTCCTCGAGTGGCCTAGCCAGTCTCCAGACCTTAATCCCATAGAAAATCTGTGGAGGGAGCTGAAGGTTCGAGTTGCCAAACCTCAGCCTCGAAACCTTAATGACTTGGAGAAGATCTGCAAAGAGGAGTGGGACAAAATCGCTCCTGAGATGTGTGCTAACCTGGTGGCCAACTACAAGAAACGTCTGACCTCTGTGATTGCCAACAAGGGTTTTGCCACCAAGTACTAAGTCATGTTTTGCAGAGGGGTCAAATACTTATTTCCCTCATTAAAATGCAATTCCATTTATAACATTTTTCACATGTGTTTTTCAGGATTTTTTTGTTGTTATTCTGTCTCTCACTGTTCAAATAAACCTACCATTAAAGTTATTCACTGATCATTTCTTTGTCAGTGGGCAAACGTACAAAATCAGCAGGGGATCAAATACTTTTTTCCCTCACTGTAGCCCTTTCCTGCAGTCAAATGACCAAATAGCACTCTATTGGACTCATGGGTGGAATGCTATTAATATTTAAAAACAAAAAATGCAGAAAATGCAGTGTTTCTATGTCAAAAGGTTTCGTTACATTTCAGTTTTCTGTGATTAATATAAACTGTAAAATTGGGATGAAACATCAAAATGTAATACATTTCAACTCTATATCTGACATAGTACTTTTTTTAAAAGTCCATAACCGTGTGTGAGGCAAATACTTCTGTTTCAAAGTAGATTTATTTTAGACTACCAAGAAATACTCTGTGACCCTGATTTAGCCCACTGCGGTAAAGGGTTAATGTGATTCGTATAGAGCTGATAGTATGTGCTCTTTTGTTTTTCACAGACTGAGGGAGTTCAGCAATCAATTCGACCAAATGGACCAGATGAGACAAGAGCTGGTGGTCAAAAACTTAATCCACCCCTTCCTGACCAAAAACTCCTCAGGTATGGAAGATAGCAACTAGAGTAAAAGCAGCAAACTGTTCCTCAACTTCATTTAATCTTTGACCTTAACCAATTGGTCTCCTCCCTCCAGACTCTGGCTGTGTGTCCAGGTCTAACAGCAGTGTGGACTGGCTGCAGAAGAACTTGGGGCCATTCTCAGTTCTTGTGTCCCTCGGGGACCTGCTGGAACTCAACACAGACTTCTCTCCTGTACGTCTCATTTTCTGCCGACTACGCCACAATGATTATACATAGATATTTGTCCTTATCAAGTGTTGATAACTTTCTTGTCTCCTCTCTTCCAGTTGTCAGCCCTGGAGGTTCTCTCTCCAAAGCAGACAGCAGAGCTGGTGGTGTTGCCTCTTCCTGGTCTTCCAGGGAAAGATGTCATCATCAACACAGTGTTTGACTACCTGTCTATGTCACCAAAGGAGAGGAGACTCCCTGAGTTCCTGTACCACTTCGTCAGGCTCTCTGAAGAGGTAACACTTTGTGCATTAGTAAACAAAAGTTTTAACTTGTTCCTCAACTGATTTTGATACTTTATCTTGTTGTTATATTGATGAAGCCCTTTGATGTATTTTTCAGATGACGCTACCATGTGATAGCTTTAAGACCATGTAAGTTGATTCAACAGAAGTCTAACAATGAAGAGATCATTTATCTTAATGATCTTGTATAACCACCACAAAGCACTACTACACTTTGACATATCTGTTGTCTGTGTCTGTCTCAGCTTTGAGCGTCTGTACCAGGCCTTACCGTCTGTACCTCCAGAGATGGAACCAGTCATTCAGAACATTATAGACAACCTGATGCAGACCGCTCCAGGAGGTCAGTCATCCTTCATTAACCACGTTGACTATTTTAACATGAATAAGATTATTAAAAAAATATATCAACTGACTATTTTTCAATGCGTTTTCTAACTTTTTTTGACAGATTGCTTGCCGATGAATATGAAGGTGAGAATGTATCTCTTTTTTATGATTATGTCTTTCATTGACTACTGTAATGAAGTAATGTAACTACTGTAATTGACTACTGCAATTAAGTAATGTAACTACTGTAATTGACTACTGCAATTAAGTAATGTAACTACTGTAATTGACTACTGTAATGAAGTAATGTAACTTCTGTAATTGACTACTGTAATGAAGTAATGTAACTACTGTAATTGACTACTGTAATGAAGTAATGTAACTACTGTAATTGACTACTGTAATGAAAGGACCATTATTATTGATACCTTTGTAATGTAAAATCTTCTGTCTTTTTCAGTGTCCAATAACACCAGCGAACGGTAAGTGTTTTCTCTGACAGCAACAACAGATTTGATACCTACTGTACCGTATATATTGCTGCATGAGAGTCTAAAACTAACAAGTATTTCTCTTTTTCTCCTGGTCATCTGCAGATACCAGAGTCTGTGAAGGAAATGCCAGGTAACAAGTTTATCACCTGTATCTAAGATCTACCTGGTCTTAATCCATTTACATAACTCTTATGGTTTTCAGTGATATGACCGTTTGTTCTATTTGATACTTCTACAGTGATTCACTACAAAGTTATTTGGAGTCATCAAATACAGCGAACGTGTCCTGTAACTTTATTCTGGAGGAGTATGCCTGTGCATCGGTGAGATTCTTTCACTATTGCTGTGATTCTAGTGTACGAGAGACAAAGAGATACTGTAGAGATACCAAGGTAGAGAAAACCTCTACCTGTATTCATTCATTGACTCCATATCATCTGTTCTTCTCTCTCAAAGCTGAAAGACTTCACTGCAGAACACCTGGTGTCTCTTCTGAAATGTAAACTGCCCGGCAACTCCTCTCACTCTAAAGAGACCTGGAAGGTTCTCCTCACCAAACTGACCTCTGTCTTAGACGAAGCTCTGGATATGTTCTCCAATATGGTGAGAATATAAATCAACGTTCCTTAGCTCTGGTAATCAAGGGCAAGTTTGCAGTGTTGTTCTTTTTCTGAATGACCAATCACGTTTCTTCCTCCCCAGTCCAAACTTGTGTTTGGCCCAGCAGTATCCCAGGCGCTGGATGTGATTGGAGAGATCCGGGTCAACAGGCTGACTGACGATCAGCTGAGAGACAGTGAGGTCATCAGGAAGTGGTTCTCTGGGCGTCTGAGAGCGTTCCTGCCGTCTGCATCAGGAGGGTTTCTGCACTGCCTCAGCGCCAAGAACCTCAGCTGTGACACGTATCAACAGATGTACGTGTTATAACCGCCTCGTAACACTAGGTCCTCATAATTTAGGTCCTCATAAGCTATACCACATTTGACAGTGGTATATCAAAGAGTATTTTATATACGATGTCATCTTGAAAATACCCTTCGAGAGGGGACTCTGTTTGTCCCAGCCACTAGTAGTGGATATTGGTGCGTTCAGCTGACTGAGAGGAATCCAATTCAATTTCCTGGATATTTCTAGGTCAAACACAAGGGGAGAAATCATGGGTTGGGGTCAGGGGTTTCCCTGCCAGCAAGGACGTTACGCCCAGAGGGTTAACCCTCTAGAAACTAAACGTTTTCTCAATGATTTTTACTGCCCTAACACATCATTTGTTTTAAGATAGTAAAGAAATGGACCATCAAGCTTTTTCATTCTCTATTTAAGAACATCTAGGGGTATCAGAAACAAATGTCAAAAAAGTATTTGATGAAACATTAGAAGTGTACCTTATTGCCATTACCTCAATGAAAGCACTAAATAACACATATGATATGTCAAATTGGGTAATGCCAAATTTCAGTCAGAAGGAAGTATGGTTTAAAGTGTTGGAAATGCAGNCTGGTCTTAATCCATTTACATAACTCTTATGGTTTTCAGTGATATGACCGTTTGTTCTATTTGATACTTCTACAGTGATTCACTACAAAGTTATTTGGAGTCATCAAATACAGCGAACGTGTCCTGTAACTTTACTCTGGAGGAGTATGCCTGTGCATCGGTGAGATTCTTTCACTATTGCTGTGATTCTAGTGTACGAGAGACAAAGAGATACTGTAGAGATACCAAGGTAGAGAAAACCTCTACCTGTATTCATTCATTGACTCCATATCATCTGTTCTTCTCTCTCAAAGCTGAAAGACTTCACTGCAGAACACCTGGTGTCTCTTCTGAAATGTAAACTGCCCGGCAACTCCTCTCACTCTAAAGAGACCTGGAAGGTTCTCCTCACCAAACTGACCTCTGTCTTAGACGAAGCTCTGGATATGTTCTCCAATATGGTGAGAATATAAATCAACGTTCCTTAGCTCTGGTAATCAAGGGTAAGTTTGCAGTGTTTTTTTTTTCTGAATGACCAATCACGTTTCTTCCTCCCCAGTCCAAACTTGTGTTTGGCCCAGCAGTATCTCAGGCACTGGATGTGATTGGAGAGATCCGGGTCAACAGGCTGACTGACGATCAGCTGAGAGACAGTGAGGTCATCAGAAAGTGGTTCTCTGGGCGTCTGAGAGCGTTCCTGCCGTCTGCATCAGGAGGGTTTCTGCACTGCCTCAGCACCAAGAACCTCAGCTGTGACACGTATCAACAGATGTACGTTTTATAACCGCCTCGTAACACTAGGTCCTCATAATTTAGGTCCTCATAAGCTATACCACATTTGACAGTGGTATATCAAAGAGTATTTTATATACGATGTCATCTTGAAAATACCCTTCGAGAGGGGACTCTGTTTGTCCCAGCCACTAGTAGTGGATATTGGTGCGTTCAGCTGACTGAGAGGAATCCAATTCAATTTCCTGGATATTTCTAGGTCAAACACAAGGGGAGAAATCATGGGTTGGGGTCAGGGGTTTCCCCGCCATTAAGGACGTCGCGCCCAGAGGGTTAACCCTCCAGAAACTAAGCGTTTTCTCAATGACATCATTTGTTTTAAGATAGTAAAGAAATGGACCATCAAGCTTTTCAATTCTCTATTTAAGAACATCTAGGGGTATCTGAAACACATGTCAAAAAAGTATTTGATGAAACATTAGAAGTGTGCCTTATTGCCATTACCTCAATGAAAGCACTAAATAAAACATATGATATGTCAAATTGGGTAATGCCACATTTCAGTCAGAAGGAAGTATGGTTTAGAGTGTTGGAAATGCAGCAGAAATGTATTGGAAATGTCAGAAAAACATCAGGGAAGATCTTTAGGCAATAAATGTGCATGACCTTCTGTGTCGAAGAAAAGGTCATCATTGCTATCAATTTATTTTTTCCAGTCATTCTGAGCAGATTCTGTCGCAGTCGTCCTCTTCACTTCTATCGAGTCCTGCTCAAACCGTTCAAACGCTGAAGCAACATTTCTAGGAAGATGCTCCCGGTAGAGGTCCTGCGTGGACCTCGTATCTAGAGGCTTAATGATGTATGTTTCCTTTCTCACAGACTGAGGGAGTTCAGCCATCAATTTGACCAAATGGACCAGATGAGACAAGAGCTGGTGGTCAAATACTTCATCCACCCCTTCCTGACCAAAAACTCCTCAGGTACGGAAGATAGCAACTAGAGTAAAAGCAGCAAACTGTTCCTCAACTTCATTTAATCTTTGACCTTAACCAATTGGTCTCCTCCCTCCAGACTCTGGCTGTGTGTCCAACTCTAACAGCAGTGTGGACTGGCTACAGAAGAATTTGGGGCGGTTTTCAGTCCTGCTGTCCTTCAGCGACCTGTTGGAACTCAACACAGACTTCTCTCCTGTACGTCTCACTTTCTGCCGACTACGCCACTTTGTTTATACATACATAGATTTTATTAAGGACACAATAAATGGGTTGTAAAGTATTCTAGTTAAGTCTGTATATCAGTAATGTTTTGGCACATCAGTTCACCCAGGTTAAAATGTCAGTTTCTGATGTTGGAGGAGGTGTTTTGAACATTACAATCTCTCTCTTTCCACCTCTCCTTCCAGTTGTCAGCCTTGGAGGTTTTCTCTCCAAAGCAGACTGCAGAACTGGTGCTATTGCCTCTTCCTGGTCTTCCAGAGAAAGCTGTCATCATCAACACAGTGTTTGACTACCTGTCTGAGTCACCAAAGGAGAGGAAACTCCCTGAGTTCCTGTACCACCTCTCCAGGCTGTCTGTGGTGGTAATGATCCCAAAGATTATTAGTAAACCAACTTGTAAAGCTGTCTTTGAGTTAACTGAAAAAACATTGTAGTCTTGCTTCAATATGGTGATGTTAACTTCTATCCTCTCCCCAGACTCCAGTTGGCTGCCCGGTCTACCAGACCATGTAAGTCAAACTTGAGACAATAGGTTGATTAGGTGGTCAATGAAATGTGGATCTAGTGACTGCATAAATATTCTCTATGTTCGTGTAAAAGGATTAAAGAGACCAATCTTTTAAATGACATTGTCTTTGTTTTTGTTTTCCACAGTTTTGTGAGGCTGTACCAAGCCATGTCAGTGTTGCCTCAAGAGATGGAGCCACTCATCTGGGCCAGTGTTTATGACCTCACAGAATCTGCACCAATGGGTGAGTCAGGAACTCTGTCTGTTTCTCGAATCAGATTCCAGATATAATTGGATTCATTTTTTAAACTTAATTTAATCTCTATGTATTTTGTTTTGATGTGAACAGATTGTGCTCTGGTACCAGTTAACCAACAGGTAAGTCAGTTCATGTCTCATTATAATGGTTCAAGATTGTGAAAGAACATTGTTCTTTATGCTTCTTATATTACCCTGAACTGTAAATACGGGGAATGGACAACCGTGTGAATCTTCTCAGAGACATTCCTTAATCGTTATTTTGTCTCTTGATTTCCAGTGTCCAGTGTCATCGCACAATGGTAAATGAAGTTTAGTAAACAACAACTTGATACTGTACCCTACTCCAATCTTAATCCCAGAACTGCACATTTAATCCAATATCAAATGTTCTGTATTCTTTTTTTTATCTCTCTCAGCAACAAGAGTCTGTGCCAGAGTTGACAGGTACAGTAAGACATTATTTAGACCAGACTAGGGTTGCACAATTCTTGAACTGTCCCAAAATTCATATATATATATATTTTTATCCTGGTTGAAAGATTTCAAGAATAAGTAGGAAATAATCAAGTTATCTGGAATCTTCCAACCAGTTTTTCTGAAAAACTGGGTATTTTGGGAAACTTCCCAGAAGTTTGCAAACCTAGGCCATCCAAATGATTGAAACACACTGATCCTGATTGTGAGAGTTGGTTGTGAGTTTGACACTGATACTTCTGTCTTACCCGTGTTATAGTTCATCTCTACAACAGCTCTTGGACTCTGAGATCTCAACGGGACATCTATGTGACTTCAACATCAAACAATACGCTTGCTCACAGGTATGGGTTTAAATGTCTTCAGACAATCATGCGTGTACTTATAGATTTCTGGCTTTGTGCTTATTGCCTACGGCTTTCTGTATTTACGAGTCGCAGAGAAACACTAAACTTAACATTTCGATGAATTATAATCATTCACTGGTGGTTTATGTTAAGTACAGTGGAAAGTGGCTTGTTTGGTCCAGCAGTTACAGCCGCTGACCACGGCGCCCATGTGTCATGTATGTCAGAGTCGGCATGGATTCTAATGTGACCCACTGCCCTTTGACTCAGCCCCTCCCTATCTCCCCTGTCTATCCAACACTGTTCTGCCTCTTCATTAAAGCAGCGTAAGAAAGGAGTGGGACTGCAACTGCTGCACTGCTTAAAAGTGAACATGCAACGGAAGTAGTAATAGTGGCTGAAATACTTCTCTCTCCTACAGCTGAAAGACCTCACAGCCGAGAACCTGGTCACACTGCTGAAATGTAAACTATCAGAGAACAACACATACTCCAAAGAGACCTGGAAACTGTTCTTCACTAAAGCTTCTGCAGTTCTGGATCAGGCTCTGGGCCTGCTGTCCAACCAGGTACGTCTGTTTCTGAAAACATTACGGCTAGCCCTACCAATGTCGACTAAACCAATTTCTCAGGCCTGGAGTTTCCCAATAGAGCAAAACATGTTAACAACTTTGTTCAAGGCCGGGAATAGGTTAGGCTTGGCCTAGTTTGAGGTTAAAGTTCAAGTAAGTATGGGGTGTATGGGGTCAGGGATTGCCAAAGCATGAAGTAACCAACCACATCTCTTCCTACCCAGTCCGAGCCTGTTATTGGCCCAGCATTATCCCAGGTGCTGGATGTGATTGGAGAGATCAGGGTCAACAGACTGACTGAGGATCAGCTGAGAGACAGTGTTGTCATCAGGAAGTGGTTCTCTGGGCATCTAAGACCGTTTCTGTCGTCTGCATCAGGAGGGTTTCTGCACTGCCTCAGCACCAAGAACCTCAGCTGTGACTCTTACCAAGCTGTGTAAGTGGTTACTATTTGGGTTTAGGACCTTAGTGTGTCAGGTCCTCGCAAAGTTAGGTATTAGGTTCTCGTAATGTAGGTATTAGGTCCTCAAAATGTAGGTATTAGGTGNGATCAGCTGAGAGACAGTGTTGTCATCAGGAAGTGGTTCTCTGGGCATCTAAGACCGTTTCTGTCGTCTGCATCAGGAGGGTTTCTGCACTGCCTCAGCACCAAGAACCTCAGCTGTGACTCTTACCAAGCTGTGTAAGTGGTTACTATTTGGGTTTAGGACCTTAGTGTGTCAGGTCCTCGCAAAGTTAGGTATTAGGTTCTCGTAATGTAGGTATTAGGTCCTCAAAATGTAGGTATTAGGTGATCATAATGTAGGTATTAGATCCTCATAATGTAGGTATTAGGTCATCATAATGTAGGTATTAGTACCTCATAATGTAGGTATTAGATCCTCATAATGTAGGTATTAGGTTCTCATAATGTAGGTATTAGGTCCTCATAATGTAGGTATTAGGTTCTCATAATGTAGGTATTAGGTCCTCATAATGTAGGTATTAGGTCCTCATAATGTTATGTCCCCTAAATGTTAGGTCCTCATAACTTATACACATTACTCACGTATCACTTTCAGGGTGAAGGAGCTTGGAACCCAGTTTGATCACATGACGTGATGATGTGTCCCCATATTGTTAAATCCTCCTAAGATATACTGTGGTATTATCAATATGTAGGTTTTAGGTCCACTAAATGTTATGCCCCTTAAATGTTAGGTCCTCATAATGACGTGTCCCCATATTGTTAAATCCTCCTAAGATATACAGTGGCATTCGGAAAGCATTCCGACTTTTTCCTCATCAATCTACACAGGATAACCCATGATGACAAAGCAAAAACAGAAATACCTTATTTACATAAATATTCAGACCCTTGCTATGAGATTTGAAATTGATCTAAGGTGCATCCTGTTTTCATTGATCATCCTTGAGATGTTTCTACAACTTGATTGGAGTCCACCTGTGGTAAATTCAATTGATTGGACATGATTTGGAAAGGCACACACCAGTCTGTATAAGGTCCCACAGTTGACAGTGCATGTCAGAGCAAAAACCAAGCCATGAGGTCGAAGAAATTGTCGGTAGAGCTCTGAGACAGGATTGTGTCGAGGCACAGATCTGGAGAAGGGTACTTAAAATGTTTTGCAACTTTGAAGGTCCCAAAGAACATAGTGGCCTCCATCTTTATAAAATGGAAGAAGTTTGGAACCACCAAGACCTCTTCCTAGAGCTGGTCTGAGAAATTGATGGTCACTCTGGCAGAGCTCCAGAGTTCCTCTGTGGAGATGGGAGAACCTTCCAGAAGGACAACCATCTCTGCAGCACTCCACCAATCAGGCCTTTATGGTAGAGTGGCCCGACGGATGCCACTTCTCAGTAAAAGTCACATGAGTTTGCCAAAAGGCACCTAAAGACTGTCAGACCATGTGAAACAAGATTCTCTGGTCTGATGAAACCAAGATGGAAATCTTTGTCCTGAATGCCAAGCATCACGTCTGGAGGAAACCTGGCACCATGCCTATGGTGAAGCATGGTGGTGGCAGCATCATGCTGTGGGGATGTTTTTCAGCGGCAGGGTCTAGGAGACTATTCAGAATTGAGGGAAAGATGAATGGAGCAAAGTACAGAGAGATCCTTGATGAAAACCTACTTCAGAGCGTTCAGGACCTCAGACTTTGGCGAAGGTTCACCTTCCAACAGGACAACGACCCTAAGCACACAGCCAAAACAACGCAGGAGTGGCTTCGGGAGACGTTTCTGAATGTCCTCGAGTGGCACAGCCAGATCCCGGACTTGAACCCAAACTAATATCTCTGGACGGACCTGAAAATAGCTGTGCAGCGATGCTCTCCATCCAACCTGCCAGCTTGAGAGGATATTCAGAGAATAATGGGAGAAACTCCCCAAATACAGGTGTGCCAAGTTTGTAGCGTCATACCCAAGAAGACTCGAGGCTGTAATCGCTGCCAAAGGTGCTTCAACAAAGTACTGAGTAAAGGGTCTGAATACTTATGTAAATGTAATATTTCAGTTTTGCATTTTTTATAAATTTGCCAAAATTTATAAAAACCTGTTTTTGCTTTGTTATTTTAGGGTATTGTGTGTAGATTTATGAAGGGGAAAAAACTATTTTATCAATTTTAGAATAAGGCTGTAACATAACAAAATGTGTAAAATGTCAAAGGGTCTGAATAATTTTCCAAATGCACTGTACACATTGAACACCTATCACTTTCAATGTTAAATAAGATGATGTCAATGGGTGAGTTTGTTTTGCATGGCCCGGTGCCGCGGGTGGGCGGATTGCAGATTTTAGACCATAACAGATTCCATAACTGAAATCTCCACCCACCCAGGGCACTGGGGCCATGCAAAATGAACTTGTCCATTGACAATGACTGATGTCACAGGTCATAGATAAAAGGTGAGGAAGCCCCTCCCCCTCAGGTATGTGTCATGTTTATAATGAATCTGTTATGGTTCTCAGGGTGATGAGCCCAGTTTGATCACAAGTTAGGGCCTCATGATGTAAAAATGATGTCCAGGGTTGTGGTAAACGGTGGACCCTGGCTCTGACCCCAACTCTCTGCCGGTGTTTCAGGGGGAGTTGGGATATTCAAGAAACACATTTCCAATGCACACTTGTGATTGATACCACAAATATAAGCACTCACCAAATTATTAGGTCCTCATTACACACCTATCACTTTCAGGATGACGGAGTTTGGGGCCCAGTTTGATCACATGACCCCAGAGCAGGAACAGCTGGTTCTGAAGGAGCTGGTCGTCCCCTTCCTATCTCGACCTACAACAGGTACGGTTCAGCTGATTGGACATTTGTTGTTGATCAGCTGTCACAACGTTTTTTTTCATGGGTTTGTTTATTTTATTTTTATTTAACTTTTATTTAACTAGGCAAGTCAGTTAAGAACAAATTCTTATTTACAATGACGTGCTACCAAAAGGCAAAAGGCCTCCTGCGGGAACGGAGGCCTGGGATTAAAAATAACAAATAAATACAATATAAATATAGGACAAAACACTCATCACAACAAGAGAGACAACACAACACTACATGAAGAGAGACCTAACAGTGGGTCTTGCGACGGGAATACAGAGATGACCAGTTTACAGAGGAGTATAGAGTGCAGTGATGTGTCCTATAAGGAGCATGGGTGGCAAATCTGATGGCCGAATGGTAAAGAACATCTAGCCGCTCGAGAGCACCCTTACCTGACGATCTATAAATTATGTCTCCGTAATCTAGCATGGGTAGGATGGTCATCTGAATCAGGTTAGTTTGGCAGCTGGGGTGAAAGATTAGGATAGCGGAAACCAAGTCTAGATTTAACTTTAGCCTGCAGCTTTGATATGCGCTGAGAGAAGGACAGTGCACCGTCTAGCCATACTCCCAAGTACCTGTATGAGGTGACTACCTCAAGCTCTAAACCCTCAGAGGTAGTAATCACACCTGTGGGAGGAGGGGCATTCTTCTTACCAAACCACATGACCTTTGTTTTGGAGGTGTTCAGAACAAGGTTAAGGAAAGCTTGTTGGACACTAAGAACGCTTTGTTGTAGAGCATTTAACACAAATTCTGGGGAGGGGTCAGCTGAGTATAAGACTGTATCATCTGCATATAAATGGATGAGAGAGCTTCCTACTGCCTGAGCTATGTTGTTGATGACAATTGAGAAGAGCGTGGGGCCTAGGATTGAGCCTTGGGGTTCACCCCAATGGTAACAGGCAATGGCTGAGACAGCATATTTTCTGACTTTATACACTGCACTCTTTGAGAGAGGTAGTTAGCAAACCAGGCCAAAGACCCCTCAGAGACACCAACACTCCTTAGCTGGCCCACAAGAATGGAATGGTCTACCGTATCAAAAGCTTTGTCCAAGTCAATAAAAATAGCAGCACAATATTGTTTAGAATCAAGGGCATTGGTGACATCATTGAGGACCTTTAAGGTTGCAGTGACACATCCATAACCTGAGCGGAAACCAGATTGCATACCCGAGAGAATACTATAGACATCAAGAAAGCCAGTCAGTCGATTATTGACAAGTTTTTCCAACATTTTTTATAAACAAGGGAAAATAGAAATAGGCCTATAACAGTTAGGATTAGCTTGATCTCTCCCTGTAAATAAAGGATGAATTGTGGCTCCCTTCCAAGCAATGGGTACCTCCCCAGAAAGGAGAGACAGGTTAAAAAAGTTGGAGATAGGCTTGGTGATCATAGGGGCAGCAACCTTAAAGAAGAACGGGTCTAAACCATCTGACCCAGATGGTTTAAGGAGCTCCTTTAGCACCTCGGACTCAGTGACTGCCTGTAGGGAGAAACTTTGTAGCGGGGCAGGGTAAAAAGATGGAGAAGCATCGGGGATAGTCGCATTAGAAGGGTTGGGAGATGAGGAAATGTTGGACGGGCAAGGAGGCATGGCTGAGTCAAATAGGAATCCTGACTTAATTAAGTGGTGATTAAAGAGCTCAGCCATGTGCTTCTTATCAGTAACAACCACATCATCAACATTAAGTGAGGAGGAGGGTTTATTCTCCAGGTTTTCCAGAACTTCTTGGGGGTTAGACCCACAGAGAGTGAACTGCTCCTTAAAGTAACTAACTTTGGCTTTCCGGATAGCCTGAGTGCACTTATTTCTCATTTGCCTGACCGATAGCCAGTTAGCCTGAGTATGCGTGTGCCGAGCCGTTCGCCAAATGCAATTCTTGAGGTGGAGTAACTCTGCAAGACCACGGTCGAACCAGGGGCTGAACCTGTTTTTCTTTATGGGGGCGTGTTTGTTAACACTACCACTGGAAATATAAAAAAGAAGGTCCAAGTGTCTTCGACAGAGGGGATCAAGCTGATTCTATACCATTTTACAGAGGCCAGGTCAAGGAAGGCTTGCTCATTAAAGTTTTTTAGCAAGCGTCTATGACAAATCAGGACAGGTCATTTCACTAAGCAGCCATTACGAACACAGGGTGTAAAACAGTGATCACTAAGGTCATTACAGAAAACACCAGACTGATACCTATCAGGATTATTTGTGAGGATAACATCGAGGAGAGTAGCCTTTTTTGGGTGTTTGGAGTCATACCTTGTGGGATTGGTAATAATCTGAGAAAGATTTAGGGAGTCCCATTGCTTTAGGACTTTAGGTCACCTAGCAGGACAAATTCAGACTTAGTGTAAGGGGCCAGGAGAGAGCTTAGGGCAGGTAGGGTACAGGCCGGTGCTGATGGAGGACGATAGCACCCAGCAACAGTCAACAAAGAGCTATTTGAAAGTTTAATGCTTAAAACCAGCAAATCAAATTGTTTGGGGACAGACTTGGTGGAGACAACCGAGCACTGAAGGTGATCCTTGGTAAAGATTGCCACGCCCCCATCTTTGGAAGATCTGTCTCGACGAAAAAGGTTATAACCAGAAAGGTTAACATCAGTATTCAAAACAGTCTTCCTTAACCACGTCTCAGTAATGACCAACACATCTGGATTGGAGCTGTGAACCCACACTATCAATTGCTCCATTGTAGGAAAAAAGCTTCTAGTGTTAACGTGCAGAAAACCCAGGCTTTTACGAGAGCAGAAATCAGTGAAGCAGATATCAGAGCACAAGTCAGAATTGGGGCTAGCAACAGTAGATGGGCCAGGGTGTACATGCACATGTCCAGATATCAACAGTAATACAATCAAGGCACGGCATTGGACAGGGACAGCTCTGCAGTGTTGATTTATGACATCTGAATGTGCATCAGGTAACATGAATACAAAGCCGGCGAGAGGTGGTTAGAATAGGATGGGAGGCCAAAAGTCTGAATAACCAATAGAGAGTCAGAGTCCCTAGTGTGGGAACAAACATAGTCTGTCCCACAGTTGGGTAAAGAACGTTTGTAGTCAACAAAGTATGCAGGAGTCATGAGGCAAATAGCAAAATGCACAAGAAAAAAACGTAATATTTAATGACTTGGGGCTAGCCTTTGTAAGTTCAGAGTCCTCTCGCCCCAACAATGCGTGTGTGTTGGAGGCGAGCGAAAGCTTGGGAGAGAGTGGTGAGTGTGGTGGAGGTACCTGTACCAGACAGGGGGAGACAGGCCAGACGGTGAACGGATCGGCAGGTGGAATACAAGCAGCAGTGCAGCAGGCAATGGGAGTAGGTGTCACACCCACTTGGGAGAAGCTTTTATTTCTGGAGGCAGATTTCTTGTAGAAAATGCCAGAGAATGGTCTTTGAACAGCAGGATGGGACTTCAGGGGACGCTTCAAAGATTCCTGCCACTTGTTGGGCCCAAAGGCCTCGACACCTTTTACTTTCAGTTCCAGGTTGGAATGGTGTCCTCGGGTCTCTGCAGTTTTTTTGCTAGAGCACCCTCTGCATAGCTTGGGAAAATGAAATCAGTATAATGCTCTCTCTCGGGAACTAGAGTGAGGCATCCAGATAGGAGGTTAGCTAGCGCCGTTAGCATCATTAGCATTAGCTAGCAGCGCCAGAATGTTAGCTATCAAAGTATCTATCCAGCAACAATGTTGAGGTCAAAAATGAAAGAAACTATGTTAAGCCATGCTGACTTCGTAAGATAGGTCAAATCGGACTAAAATAGGCTGAACGTACATTTCTGTGACTAACTAGCTAACTTTAGCTTGCTAGCTCAGTGACCGGTGAAGCTCATCTTCCTGTTTATAGTTAGTGATATGTAAAAACATTCAACAATGTAGACCTGCACATTTGGATAGGTTTAGACCAGTTGAATGCTTGTGTTTTGATGTTTATGTCTGTATGTGAATAACCCTCTTCCCTCCAGACTCTGGCTGTGTGTCCAGGTCTAACAGCAGTGTGGACTGGCTGCAGAAGAACTTGGGGCCGTTTTCAGTTCTGGTGTCCCTCAGGGATCTGCTGAAACTCAACACAGACATCTCTCCTGTACGTCTCACTTTCTGCCGACTACGCCATCACAATTATGCATAGATGCAGTTGAAGTCGGAAGTTTACATACATCTTAGCCAAAAACATTTAAACTCCGTTTTTCACAATTCCTGACATTTAATCCTAGTAAACATTCCCTGTCTTAGGTCAGTTAGGATCACCACTTTATTTTAAGAATGTGAAAAGTCAGAATAATAGTAGAGAGAATGATTTATTTCAGGTTTTATTTCTTTCATCACATTCCCAGTGGGTCAGAAGTTTACATACACTCAATTAGTATTTGGTAGCATTGCCTTTAAATAGCTTAACTTGGGTCAAACGTTACGGGTAGCCTTCCACAAGCTTCCCACAATAAGTTGGGTGAATTTTGGCCCATTCCTCCTGACAGAGCTGGTGTAACTGAGTCAGGTTTGTAGGCCTCCTTGCTCGCACACGCTTTGTCAGTTCTGCCCACAAATTTTCTATAGGATTGAGGTCAGGGCTTTGTGATGGCCACTCCAATACCTTGACTTCGTTGTCTTTAAGCCATTTTGCCACAACTTTGGAAGTATGCTTGGGGTCATTGTCCATTTGGAAGACCCATTTGCGACCAAGCTTTAACTTCCTGACTGATGTCTTGAGATGTTGCTTCAATATATTCACATAATTTTCTTTCCTCATGATGCCATCTATTTTGTGAAGTGCACTAGTCCCTCCTGCAGCAAAGCACAGACCCTCCCCACAACATGATGCTGCCACCCCCGTGCTTCACAGTTGGGATGGTGTTCTTCGGCTTGCAAGCCTCCCCCTTTTCCCTCCAAACATAACGATGGTCATTAGAGCCAAACAGTTTTATTTTTGTTTCATCAGACCAGAGGACATTTCTCCAAAAAGTATGATCTTTGTCCCCATGTGCAGTTGCAAACCGTAGTCTGGCTTTTTTATGGCAGTTTTGGAGCAGTGGCTTCGTCCTTGCTGAGCGGCCTTTCAGGTTATGTCGATATAGGACTCGTTTTACTGTGGATATAGATACTTTTGTACCTGTTTCCTCCATCATCTTCACAAGGTCCTTTGCTGTTGTTCTGGGATTGATTTGCACTTTTCGCACCAAAGTACGTTCATCTCTAGGAAACAGAACGCGTCTCCTTCCTGAGCGGTATGAAGGCTGCGTGGTCCCATGGAGTTTATACTTGCGTACAATTCTTTGTACAGATGAACGTGGTACCTTCAGGCATTAGGAAATTGCTTCCAAGGATGAACCAGCCATGACATCATTTTCTGGAATTTTCAAAGTTGTTTAAAGGCACAGTCAACTTAGTGTATGTAAACTTCTGACCCACTGGAATTGTGATACAGTGAATTATAAGTGAAATAATCTGTCTGTAAATAATTGCTGTAAAAATTACTTGTGTCATGCACAAAGTAGATGTCCTAACCGACTTGCCACAACTATAGTTTGTTAACAAGAAATTTGTGGAGTGGTTGAAAAACTAGTTTTAATGACTCCAACCTAAGTGTATGTAAACTTCCGACTTCAACTGTATTTGTCCTTATAATGTATTAAAAGGGTGTTTTGATGCCCTATATGGAAAAAAACTATAGAAATCTGAGTCTCTATATCAGAAACGTGTATGTTTTTTGACTCATCTGATAGGGAATTTGTATTTTTGGTTTGTTAGGTTTGATAACCTTGTCTCCTCTCTTCCAGTTGTCAGCCCTGGAGGTTCTCTCTCCAAAGCAGACTGCAGAGCTGGTGGTGTTGCCTCTTCCTGGTCTTCCAGGGAAAGCTGTCATCATTAACACTGTGTTTGACTACCTGACTGAGTCACCAAAGGAGAGGAGACTCCCTGAGTTCATGCAACAACTTGTCAGCCTGACCAAACTGGTACATCTCTCTTCTGTCCTTGTCTACAAAAATACAGTCTTACAGATACCCGTTGATACAAACCAAATACTGACCTAAACCTTTTTATGTCTTTAGGAAAATATCGCTTGTGCCTCCTACAAGATCATGTAAGTAGTACTGTACCCATAGATAGGGTGTCCACCCACTCTGCTCAGAGTGGGTGAAAACGTGCTTCGGTGATGAATTCTTCCTTATGTTACAAAATACATTTTACCAAGACAAATACGATTCTTTATATTCTGAATCGTTCAGTGGGGTCTTCCTCTAACGTATAATTAACATTATATCCCAAAAGTCGTAACCTAATACAGTGCCTTCAGAAAGTTTTCACACCCCTTGACTTTTTCCACATTTTGTTGTGTTACAAAGGGGATTTAAAATCGATTTCATTGTAATTTATTTTGTCAACGATCTACACAAAAAACTCTGTAATGTCAAAGTTGATGAAAAATGTAAACATTTGTTTTAAAAAAAGCATGTAAAATAAAACACTCACATACAGTATATCACAATGGACATTATTTTACTCATTGGTCAAAAGATGCGTTTTTTATTGGACTCCCTACCATAGATGTTTCTAATGACAACTGCATCTCTTCCACATGAGGACATCCCATGAATAACACATTTTGCGTCCCAAATGACACCCTATTCCCTACATAGTGCACTACTTTTAACCAGGGTCAATAGGGCTCTGGTCAACAGTAATGCACTATATAGGGAATAGGATGCCATTTGGGACATTCATGTAAAACAGAACTTTAAAACGATCCTGTTGTTGGTGTTGTTATTTAGTTTCACCAGACTGGACCAGGCCATACCCACTGTTACCATGGAGATAGAGTCGGCCCTCACCTCCAGCAAGACGGCCTTACTACAGACTGTCCCATCAGGTGAGAGACGGTTTTAAACACCACTGGATTCGACTGGCTGAGTCTATGTCCTGTGTAGTGCAATACTTTTGAACAGGACCCTTAGGGAGCACCCTATTGGTTCCAAAGTATTTTGGCCCGTTTTTTTTTCTTCTTCATGTTAAAATCGTACATGTTTTATTTTCCCCTCGCAGGCTGCATTGTATACAGTGGAGAGGTGAGTATCTGTTTGAGTTCTGTCCTACAGGCTGACGTGACTGTGTGATTTATCTGGACACCGCATAGCAGATTGGAACTAATTATATCTCATCTTTCCCTCAGTGCAATGTCACCCCGGTTAATGGTACGAGAGATTTTATTTTTAAAAAATGGTGATATATTAATTCACCAAACATTGATTATTATATTATTCAATTAATTTCATAGTGATCAATAATTCCTTGCATTCCATTGATTATTATTCATAAATAACAAATTGATCATTACATATCGTTTACAGAGACAAAAGTTTGTGCTGGTGTCGACAGGTGAGTTATTCAAAGATAATTTCTGTTAGCTTCTGTTTTTTTTGCTTTGTTTTTTTTACGTAAAAAAATAACTTCTGTTAATTTGCGTTAATTGGTGACATGGTCTCAACCCTTTTCTAATTCTGCTTAAACGTTTCTTCTTTCCATCATATTTCCAACAACCATCTGAATATCTGTTGTTGATTCCTTCAGCACTGCTCTACAGGGTCGCCTTGACAACGGGCAGATCAGCGGAGTCCTCTGTGATTTCAGCGTCGATGTTTACGCCTGTGGCTCGGTACGAAGAAATCTTCACAACTGTCACGTTTCTGTTCAATCTTTGTTTTTTGTTTTTCTAGTAGAACAACCACAGAAGTGACCCAGATGTTCTTGTTTTTTGATTGGTCTGATTTATTTGTATTTTTTTCTTTGCTCTCTACTGTAAAGCGTCTCTGGGTCCTTGAAAAGCGCTATATAAATCTCCTGTATTATTATTCCATATTATTATTATATATCAATCTCACATATTATTATTATTATTATTATATATTATTATTATATATTATTAGATTATAAGATTTGTATATGTTTTTTCTCTTTCTGTCCCTTCTTTACCCTCAAGCTGTCTGTGTTGACATCGGAAAACTTGGTGAGCCTGTTGAAGTGTAAGCTGTCTGGTAACGGCAGCCACTCAGCACAGATCTGGAAACTGTTCTTCTCTAAGGTCTCAGGGGTCCTGGACTCAGCCCTGGATCTCTTCTCCAACACCGTGAGATAAAACTCCTATCTATTCATATCACGCTTATACTGTACATATAAACGCACTGACTAGTTATTACTGTATGTAGGTCCCCTCTTTTGATCTGGCTTTTATTTGGTTTTATTTTCTAAATAGAAAAGGAGACATTATTTTCATACTACCGGTAGATCTGCCATGGTCCCAAATATTAATGTGAACGTCGACATTCAGTCCTTTCCTGATAATGAAATTGTTTTTTGAACCATGTTCTCCAGACACTAGACCCCAGCTCTCCAGCAGTGTCCCAGGCCCTGGATGCTATAGGAGAGGTAAGGCTGGACAGCTTCAGCCTGGCTAGTCTCAGAGATCAGAAAATCATCAACCTCTGGTTCAACACCAGACTCCGCCCCTTCCTACCTGCCGTCTCCACTGACTTCCTGTCCTGCCTCAGCACCAAGAACTTCAGCTGCTCCACTTACCAGACCATGTACGTATTAACATTGCTACATATAATATAATATCACCTACCAGGTAATAAAAGGCCCTTTATTGGCTTCCCCAGAGTCCGATTAACTCATGAATACCCTTTTTATGTCTCTGTATCCAGTATGAAGGAAGTTAGAGGTAGTTTTGTGAGCCTAACTAGCGTTAGCGCAATGAATAGAAGTCTATGGAAAGTTCCAGTCATTATGCTAACACTAGTTAGTTTGCAACTTGCTTCAAACTGCACGCAGAGACATAAAAATGGTATCCAATAGTTAATCTGACTCCAAGACATGCTAACCTCTCACCATTACAATAACAAGGGAGGTTAGCATTTTATATCATACCCCCAAGACATGCTAACCTCTCACCATTACAATAACAAGGGAGGTTAGCATTTTATATCATACCCCCAAGACATGCTAACCTCTCACCATTACAATAACAGGGGAGGTTAGCGTCATATATCATACCCCCAAGACATGCTAACCTCTCACCATTACAATAACAAGGGAGGTTAGCATTTTATATCATACAATACATTATTTACCATTCATTTCTATTGGGCACAACATTATCTGAAACACAACCAAAACAAACAGCAAATGCATCCAACAAGATTGTAGAGTCATAAGCTTTATGTGATCATTTAGTACTAGGAATATGGGACCAAATCATTTTGGTCCCCTAAAATGGGGGGGATTATGTACAAAAAATTCTGTAATTTCTAAACGGTTCACCCGATATAGATACAAATATCCTCAATTTTAAGCCTGTCGGCCTGCACTTTAAAATGTGCCAAATGCTGGTCTGCTGCAACAAATCTTACACTGCAACAACTCTTCATTGTGGAGATGATTGAGTTGTGTCCGAGATGGCTTTGCAGCGATAACCTCTAACCCTTTGCCTTTTACATCAGCGTTCAGATCCTGAGCAGCCACCACTCAGCCATGGACCAGTCCAGACAGATATCAGTCTACACTACCTTCATAGAGGTCTTTCTCTCCAGGAACAACACAGCAGGTACTGACCAATAGGAACTATGCCTCAGCAAGATACTGACCAATAGGAAATTAGCCTCAGCAGGTACTGACCAATTGGAACTGAGCCACAGCCGGTACTAACCAATAGGAACTGAGCCACAGCCGGTACTGACCAATAAGAACTGAGCCTCATCAGGTACTGACCAATAGGAACTGAGCCTCAGCAGGTACTGACCAGTAGGAACTGAGCCTCAGCGGGTACTGACCAATAAGAACTGAGCCTCATCAGGTACTGACCAATAGGAACTGAGCCTCAGCAGGTACTGACCAATAGAGTGCTGAGCCTGAAAGCCAGAGGGTGCATTACTTTTTCTATAGGCCCTGTTCCAAAGTAATGCCTTGTAGGAAATAGGGACCCATTTCAGACGCAGCCATTGTCACTCAAACTGCTGTGTAGATAACACAAACACACTTCTGAAAGTGTCACGTTCAGGCCTGATAGTTATAGGCTGGCGTGTTTAGTTTTGTTTTTGGTGTAGGTTTTTTTTGTTCTAGGTGTTGTATATCTATGTTGGGGTAATGGTTCACAATTAGAGGCAGCTGTGTGTCGTTGTCTCTAATTGGGTTCTCTAATAGTGTTGTCTAAATGGGTTGTCTAAATGGGTTCTCTAATAGTGTTCTCTAAATGGGTTGTCTAAATGGGTTGTCTAAATGGGTTGTCTAATAGTGTTCTCTAAATGGGTTGTCTAAATGGGTTGTCTAAATGGGTTCTCTAATAGTGTTGTCTAAATGGGTTGTCTAAATGGGTTCTCTAATAGTGTTCTCTAAATGGGTTCTCTAATAGTGTTGTCTAAATGGGTTGTCTAATAGTGTTCTCTAAATGGGTTCTCTAATAGTGTTGTCTAAATGGGTTGTCTAATAGTGTTCTCTAAATGGGTTGTCTAATAGTGTTCTCTAAATGGGTTNNTCCTCATAATGTAGGTATTAGGTTCTCATAATGTAGATATTAGGTCCTCATAATGTAGGTATTAGGTTCTCATAATGTAGATATTAGGTCCTCATAATGTAGGTATTAGGTTCTCATAATGTAGATATTAGGTCCTCATAATGTAGGTATTAGGTTCTCATAATGTAGATATTAGGTCCTCATAATGTAGGTATTAGGTTCTCATAATGTAGATATTAGTTCCTCATAATGTAGGTATTAGGTTCTCATAATGTAGATATTAGGTCCTCATAATGTAGGTATTAGGTCCTCATAATGTTATGTCCCCTAAATGTTAGGTCCTCATAACTTATACACATTACTCACGTATCACTTTCAGGGTGAAGGAGTTTGGAGCCCAGTTTGATCACATGACACCAGAGCAGCAGCAGCTGGTTCTGAAGGAGCTGGTCGTCCCCTTCCTGTCACGACCCACAACAGGTAATCATCAGCTGATTGGACGTTTGTTTTTGAATAGTTGATTGGTTAGTGTTTCAAGTCTATCACAATGTTTTTTCATTTATTTGTATTTTTATAGTTGGTGATATAGTTGGTGATAAAAAATGTATACAATGTAGACCTGCAAATTTGGATAGGTTTAGACCATTCGCATGTTTGTGTTTTGATGTTTATGTCTGTATGTTAATAACCCTTGTCCCTCCAGACTCTGGCTGTGTGTCCAGGTCTAACAGCAGTGTGGACTGGCTGCAGAAGAACTTGGGGCCATTCTCAGTTCTTGTGTCCCTCGGGGACCTGCTGGAACTCAACACAGACTTCTCTCCTGTACGTCTCATTTTCTGCCGACTACGCCACAATGATTATACATAGATATTTGTCCTTATCAAGTATTGATAACTTTCTTGTCTCCTCTCTTCCAGTTGTCAGCCCTGGAGGTTCTCTCTCCAAAGCAGACAGCAGAGCTGGTGGTGTTGCCTCTTCCTGGTCTTCCAGGGAAAGATGTCATCATCAACACAGTGTTTGACTACCTGTCTATGTCACCAAAGGAGAGGAGACTCCCTGAGTTCCTGTACCACTTCGTCAGGCTCTCTGAAGAGGTAACACTTTGTGCATTAGTAAACAAAAGTTTTAACTTGTTCCTCAACTGATTTTGATACTTTATCTTGTTGTTATATTGATGAAGCCCTTTGATGTATTTTTCAGATGATGCTACCATGTGATAGCTTTAAGACCATGTAAGTTGATTCAACAGAAGTCTAACAATGAAGAGATCATTTATCTTAATGATCTTGTATAACCACCACAAAGCACTACTACACTTTGACATATCTGTTGTCTGTGTCTGTCTCAGCTTTGAGCGTCTGTACCAGGCCTTACCGTCTGTACCTCCAGAGATGGAACCAGTCATTCAGAACATTATAGACAACCTGATGCAGACCGCTCCAGGAGGTCAGTCATCCTTCATTAACCACGTTGACTATTTTAACATGAATAAGATTATTAAAAAAATATATCAACTGACTATTTTTCAATGCGTTTTCTAACTTTTTTTGACAGATTGCTTGCCGATGAATATGAAGGTGAGAATGTATCTCTTTTTTATGATTATGTCTTTCATTGACTACTGTAATGAAGTAATGTAACTACTGTAATTGACTACTGCAATTAAGTAATGTAACTACTGTAATTGACTACTGCAATTAAGTAATGTAACTACTGTGATTGACTACTGATATTAAGTAATGTAACTTCTGTAATTGACTACTGTAATGAAGTAATGTAACTACTGTAATTGACTACTGTAATGAAGTAATGTAACTACTGTAATTGACTACTGTAATGAAAGGACCATTATTATTGATACCTTTGTAATGTAAAATCTTCTGTCTTTTTCAGTGTCCAATAACACCAGCGAACGGTAAGTGTTTTCTCTGACAGCAACAACAGATTTGATACCTACTGTACCGTATATATTGCTGCATGAGAGTCTAAAACTAACAAGTATTTCTCTTTTTCTCCTGGTCATCTGCAGATACCAGAGTCTGTGAAGGAAATGCCAGGTAACACGTTTATCACCTGTATCTAAGATCTACCTGGTCTTAATCCATTTACATAACTCTTATGGTTTTCAGTGATATGACCGTTTGTTCTATTTGATACTTCTACAGTGATTCACTACAAAGTTATTTGGAGTCATCAAATACAGCGAACGTGTCCTGTAACTTTACTCTGGAGGAGTATGCCTGTGCATCGGTGAGATTCTTTCACTATTGCTGTGATTCTAGTGTACGAGAGACAAAGAGATACTGTAGAGATACCAAGGTAGAGAAAACCTCTACCTGTATTCATTCATTGACTCCATATCATCTGTTCTTCTCTCTCAAAGCTGAAAGACTTCACTGCAGAACACCTGGTGTCTCTTCTGAAATGTAAACTGCCCGGCAACTCCTCTCACTCTAAAGAGACCTGGAAGGTTCTCCTCACCAAACTGACCTCTGTCTTAGACGAAGCTCTGGATATGTTCTCCAATATGGTGAGAATATAAATCAACGTTCCTTAGCTCTGGTAATCAAGGGTAAGTTTGCAGTGTTTTTTTTTTCTGAATGACCAATCACGTTTCTTCCTCCCCAGTCCAAACTTGTGTTTGGCCCAGCAGTATCTCAGGCACTGGATGTGATTGGAGAGATCCGGGTCAACAGGCTGACTGACGATCAGCTGAGAGACAGTGAGGTCATCAGAAAGTGGTTCTCTGGGCGTCTGAGAGCGTTCCTGCCGTCTGCATCAGGAGGGTTTCTGCACTGCCTCAGCACCAAGAACCTCAGCTGTGACACGTATCAACAGATGTACGTTTTATAACCGCCTCGTAACACTAGGTCCTCATAATTTAGGTCCTCATAAGCTATACCACATTTGACAGTGGTATATCAAAGAGTATTTTATATACGATGTCATCTTGAAAATACCCTTCGAGAGGGGACTCTGTTTGTCCCAGCCACTAGTAGTGGATATTGGTGCGTTCAGCTGACTGAGAGGAATCCAATTCAATTTCCTGGATATTTCTAGGTCAAACACAAGGGGAGAAATCATGGGTTGGGGTCAGGGGTTTCCCCGCCATTAAGGACGTCGCGCCCAGAGGGTTAACCCTCCAGAAACTAAGCGTTTTCTCAATGACATCATTTGTTTTAAGATAGTAAAGAAATGGACCATCAAGCTTTTCAATTCTCTATTTAAGAACATCTAGGGGTATCTGAAACACATGTCAAAAAAGTATTTGATGAAACATTAGAAGTGTGCCTTATTGCCATTACCTCAATGAAAGCACTAAATAAAACATATGATATGTCAAATTGGGTAATGCCA
>QNTS01004580.1:1827-18715 GCA_003317085.1 Hucho hucho
TTAAAACAGAGCCTTCCTCAGCAGGAGAAAAACTATTGGCTACTAAATTCTCATAATAACTTTGCTTTACAGTGAGTAGGACAGACAGTGATGTGGTGCAATGAGTGGAGTGGCGGAGGCAGGCTGCAATGCATGCAGGAGAGAGAGAGAGAGAGAGAGAGAGAGAGAGAGAGAGAGAGAGAGAGAGAGAGAGAGAGAGAGAGAGAGAGAGGAAGCAAGCAAGCAAGCAAGCAAGCAGAGAGAGAGGTTAGTACAGTGGTCCCAAACTTAAGGTTGGGACCCCATGTGGCGTCCCCAGAGACAATCTGTTCTAATCTTATCAAACAAGTTAGGATTTACTAAGGAAAAATTATACTGTATGTTTCAATATGAACATCTGGACATGGCCTATCTTCCCTATAATGTAATACGTTTATATCTGTGGTTGTTTGTCTTTTTTTTACCACTACACCACTGATATTAATACAGAATCATGGGTAATACTGTCATAACTAATGTGAATGTGATAATACGATCTGTTTGCTCCACTGATGTCTGTTTGTGCAGAGCTTAATAAATGCCTAGGAATAAAAATGTGAATGTTATGTCATTTGAGAAAAGAAATACAGTGCATTCGGAAAGTATTCAGACCCCTTGACTTTTTCCCCTAGCCTAAAATGGATTAAATAAATAGAAATCCTCATCAATCTACACACTACCCCATAATGACAAAGCAAAACTGTTTATTTGCACATTTTTGCACATTTATAAGAAATAAAAAAACAGAAATACCTTATTTATATAAGTATTCAGACCCTTTGCTATAAGACTTTGAGCTCAGGTGCATCCTGTTTCCATTGATCATCCTTGAGAAGTTTCTACAACTTGATCGGAGTCCACCTGTGGTAAATTCTATTGATTGGACATGATTTGGAAAGGCACATACCTGTCTACATAAGGTCCCACAGTTGACAGTGCATGTCAGAACAAAAACCAAGCCATGAGGTCGAAGGAATTGTTTGTTGAGCTCAGAGACAGGATTGTGTTGAGGCACAGATCTGGGGAAAGGTACCAAAACATTTCTGCAGTATTGAAGGGTCCCAAGTACACAGTGGCCTCCATCCTTCTTGAATGGAAGAAGTTTGGAACCATCAAGACTCTTACTAGAGCTGGCCGCCTGGCCAAACTGAGCAATCGGGGGAGAAGGGCCTTGGTCAGGGAGGTGACCAAGAACCGGATGGTCACTCTGACAGAGCTCCAGAGTTCCTCTAGAACTCTCAGAGATTGTCAGTTGGATATGCTCTCTGCAACGTTTTGTATATCTTCCCTATCACATGAAACTGACAAGACACTCACACATTCACATGCACTACATACGCACACACACACACACACGCACACATACACACAAACATCATATGCTGCTCCTACTCCGTTCTTTATTTTACTCTTATTATTATCTATCCTGATGCCTAGTCATTTTACCATGCCTTTGAGTACATATCTACCTCAAATACCTTATTATTATCTATCCTGATGCCTAGTCACTTTACAAATACCTTATTATTATCTATCCTGATGCCTAGTCACTTTACCCTGCCTTTATATACATATCTACCTCAAATACCTCGTACCTCTGCACATTGAACTGGTACTAGTACCCCTGTATATAGCTTCATTTTTGTGTATTTTATTCCTTTTGTGTTACTATTTTAATCATGTTTTTTTTTCTCTGCATTGTTGGGAAGGGTTCGTGAGCAAGCAATTCATGGTAAAGTCAACACCCCTCGTATTCAGCGCAAGTGACAAATAACATTTGATTGGATTTTAAATTAATAGGAGTGTTTCACTCTCGCAAAAGTATGCAGTATTTTTTTGTATTTAGCAGCTCCTCTTACTGGGTACCAAACAGGAATAAAACATTCACATCACAACAAAACAAGAGCCTATATCATAAATAAAACAATTATATCACAACAAAATAGCCTACATAATAAATAAAACAATTACATCACAACAAATCAACAGCCTACATTATAAATAAAACAATATATCATACAATACATTATTACATCATTACTCTAATATTACACATTTACAATATAAAATGTACAATACTACATTACTACAATTTACAATGTGTGTGTGTGTGTCCTCACAGTCCGGGTTGTGCCATGAGCAGAGCAGCGGTTGTGCCAGACAGTGATGAAGTCAATCTCTCCACTTTACCCAGAAGAGATTGACATGCATATTATTAACGCTAGCTCTCCATGTACTTTTAAGGGCCAGCTGTGCTGCTCTGTTCTGGGCCAATTGTAAATTGCCAATGTCCCTCTTTGTGGCTGTCACGACTTCCGCCGAAGTCGGTCCCTCTCCTTGCTTGGGCGGCGTTCGGCGGTCGACTTCACCGGTTTTCTAGCCATCGCCGATCCACTTTTCATTTTTCATTGTTTCTGTCTTGTTTTACACACCTGGTTTCAATCCCACAATTACTTGTTCATTATTTAACTGTATGCTACAGGTTACAGCTTCCCTCAGATTACTGTATTAATCCCTCGTTCCATGTGCCGGTGGTGGCTGGTCCACTCCAGGAGTCTGAGGTGCGGGAGGTTCCTCCGCTCCCTCTGAACATCGAGGGAGCCCCGGCGTATACTGTTCGAGCCATCCTGGACTCGTGTCGTCGGAGGATTGGCCTTCAGTACCTCGTGGAGTGGGAGGGGTACGGTCCGGAGGAGAGATGCTGGGTGCCGGTGGAGGACGTTCTGGACCCTTCGTTGCTGCGGGAGTTACACCCTCTCCATCCGGAACGCCCTGCGCCTCGTCCTCCGGGTCGTCCCCGAGGCCGGTGTCGGCGCGCTGCTGGAGCCGCGCGTCAAGGGGGGGGGGATACTGTCACAACTTCCGCCGAAGTCGGTCCCTCTCCTTGCTCGGGCGGCGTTCGGCGGTCGACGTCACCGGTTTTCTAGCCATCACCGATCCACTTTTAATTTTCCATTGTTTCTGTCTTGTTTTACACACCTGGTTTCAATCCTACAATTACTTGTTCATTATTTAACCCTCTGTTCCCCCATGGTTGTTTGTGAGTGATTGTTCTATTGTATTGCGGTCCGTATTTGTGGGCTTGGTATATATTTTTTTGTCGTTTGTTATATATTGAGTAAACTTTGCTACATTTACTCATATCTGCTGTCCTGCGTCTGACTCCTCTACACCAGCAACACACACACGCATTACAGTGGCCCTTGACCATATGACTGGGCAGTAGTCCAGGTGTGACAAAACTAGGGCCTGTAGGACTTGTTTTGTTGATAGTGATGTCAAGAAAGCAGAGCAGCGGTTGTATATAAAAAAACATGAGCTGGCGCTCACCCAGAATAATAGTTTGTGTGGAGGTGCTGACTAACGGCGAATTAACTATAAACTATCAAAATAAAGAAAGTTGCACACTCCATGTATAATCTCTCAGCAATTTAATGGGTATTTACCAACGTTTCGGCATCACTGTGCCTTTCTCAGGGTGATGTCATGAATACTTGAACCAGGTTATGTAGACAAACTGTGCAATTAGTGTAACCAATGACAGTAGTGAGGGGTGTGTCATAATGATTAAGTTAATTAAAATTAATTAGTGAAACTGTTAAAAAAGAGTGTATGGCATATTAAATATATTACGCTATTGTTATCATATAGACACATATTGGAATATTGAACATCATATTAGCATCAACATACATTATTGTTTCATTCAATTTCACATAATAATTTTGTATTTCATTTAATTTTTGTTACATGTAATCTTTTGGTTCAACCTTAATATTAAATGAGCATCATCAACAGGGGGAACATATTAGGTGTACGCTAATCAGTATATCTTTATTTTGGTAGTATAACAGTCTAGCCTATGTCATTACTATTTATTGATTTAATACATTTTGGATTAAAGAAGGCTTTTCAGTAAGGCAATTCAACTGCCAATATTTGTCTATGGAGATTGCATGGCGGTGTGCTCAATTTTATACACCTGTTAGCCATGAGTGTGGCTGAAATAGCCCAATCCACAAATTTGAAAGGGTGTCTCCATACTTTTCTATATATAGTGTAGTTGGGTTATCCCATTTCCTGGGTCAAGTGAGGCTCTAAAGCTGCCGCAGGTGATAGGAGAAGGAATTCCAGTAGGCCTAAAGCTGATCTTTCTGGTTCATCCCTATTGTTTAAGGGAACGACGGACAATTTATGGCATTTATGGCAGCCGGGCAAGTGGAGCCTGCTCTGTGGTTGTCCCAAAAGACAGGCGACTTTTTAAAACTGAAAACAACCAAACTGCAAAGAATTCAAGTAGGGGTGCTGCAAAATAAGTCAATTGTTTTACCTGCTACACTGGAGGCATAACTTTTGGTCAGGGCGAGCAGAGCTTGAGCAACTTTATCCTATTGCTCTGACTGGCCGAGATACTATTATAGTGGTAACTCCCCTAGACACGCTAGCTTCGCCCTGATGTTGGTGCTAACAAGCTAGCAAGCATACTATGTTGTGTTACATATCATCAGCCATTCAAATCAAATCAAATTTTATTGGTCACATACACATGGTTAGCAGATGTTATAGCGAGTGTAGCGAAATGCTTTTGCTTCTAGTTCCGACAGTGTAGTAATATCTAACAAGTAATCTAACAATTCCACATCAACTACCTTATACACACCAATCTAAAGGGATGGAATAAGAATATATACATATACATTTATGGATGAGCAATGACCGTGCGGCATAGACAAGATGCAATCGATGGTATAAAAATACAGTATATACATATGGGATGAGTAATGCAAGATATGTAAACATTATTAAAGTGGAATTATTAAAGTGACTAGTGATCTATTTATTAAAGTGGCCAATGATTTCAAGTCAGTATGTAGGCAGCAGCCTCTCTGTGTCAGTGACGGCTGTTTAACAGTCTGATGGCCTTGAGATAGAAGCTATTTTCCAGTCTCTCGGTGCCAGCTTTGATGCACCTGTACTGACTTCACCAATCCAGTAGGGTTGAAAGCTATGGTGCGCTTCAATTGGTTACTCGCAATGCCAATTTGCACAAAGTTCAGCTTTGCCCCCCCTCCCCCCCCAAAAAAGCTCTATTTTCATATACACCGGTGCAGTTTTAAAGGGTCAGCCATAGTAGTACAGCGCCCCCTAGAGCAAATTAGAGTTAAGTGCCTTGCGCAAAGGCACACAGAAAATGTTTTTACCTGGTCTTCGAACCAGCGACCTTTCAGTTACTGGCCAAACTCTCTAACCTCTAGGCTACCCGCCCTCCCGCTGCATTCAGCTCCATAGCACCATGCTCGCATTGCCCACCAGTCCCCGCCCACTTTGCTTCTCACCGTTTTCCTTCCATTGAAAATGAATAGGAAGCTGTTGTTTCACCTCGGGATGCTGTCTCTAGTGTATACGCCCTGTCAGACATGAGCTGCATGTCAAAATCTTCATGAGAGTGCAAGCCTCTCATGGAGCATAGGAGCGTCTCACACTCTGTAAAAGTAAGGCCTACGTGTTCGATGTAGCAGGTCATTAAAACAGATTTTCCTGCTTCCTCCCTATTGTTTAATTAAGAGACTGACAAGTTATGGCATTTCTTTGTGTTAACAACTGTCTTCACATTTTCGGGTAAGTGACCATAATCTTCTGACAACCAAAAAATACTGCTGACTTGGCCAATAGAAAAGAGACTTTCAGACCTTAAAGGTCCGATGCAGCAGTTTTTATCACAATATAAAATCATTTTTGGGCTACAGTTAAGCACCTTACTATGATTGTTTTCAATTAAAATGGTCAAACAAGTTGTTATTGGCAGAGAGGTTTGGTCGTATTGGTCTATTCACTCATTTACCACCTGGGGATGTCACCAGGCAGCCCAAAACTCCATCCCACCAAAACAGACATTTATTTTCAGCTCTTACACTAAAAGGGCATTATCATAATTTTCACAATTTCACAGTATTCTTCCAAGCTCATAGTGTAGAAATATATATAAAACATAGAACAATCACGTTTTTGACTGCACTGTGCCTTTAAAGTCAATCTCTGTGTAGGGTATGACAGCATTTAATCAGTTGTCATATGTTGCTACCTTTCTATGTTGTTGTCTTAGGTCTCTCTTTATATAGTGTTGTGTTGTCTCTCTTGTCATGATGTGTGTTTTGTCCTATATTTATTTATTATGTTTTTTTATCTCAGCCCCCGTCCCCACAGGAGGCCTTTTCCTTTTGGTAGGCCGTCACTGTAAATAGGAATTTGTTCTTAACTGACTTGCCTAGTTAAATAATGGTTAAATAAATAAAATAAAAAATCCTCGATTTGGGACCACACAGCCACTCCACTGAATAGCAGGCTAGTAATTGCTTTGCAATGCTTGCAGTTAACATTAGCCAGTCACTGATTCCTTCCAAACCACTCATTGTTGAATTTGCGATTTCCAACTTGTTGTCAAATGGCCAATGAACACCAATACCTTTTATTCATAATTTCGCTTCATTATTTCTCTTCAAATGACAAGGACTAAAAAGGATTTGCCAGTAGATGTTTGACTTGATTGATGATGATGACTGCTAGATAAGATTTTGAAAGTATGATGTTGACATGATCAGTCCAATCAAAGCTACTGTAGATGATAGAACGTGATTTGACATAATTTTATCTGTGACCAATGACCTTGAGCCTTCTTGGATGGGCACTTCTAAGGTAACTCTATGGCAGCACCCAAGGGGGTAGAATTTTCTAGCTCTCCCCTTAGACTTGGCGGTGACGTAGTATCCCATGAGTGACAGAACACTAAGCCAATCACGGCGCAACGCTCTGTATTTTCTGCTGGCTTGCCCCACCACCACAGAAAGCACTAAGCTAGGCTGCAAAACCTGCATTTTGGAGCTGCCTTATAAAGAAAACTTAAAAGAGACAATGTTTGTATGTAGCTTTATTAACTCAATGATATATATCTTTTTTTACATTGTTTGCAAACTTATATGTGACACGTATTAATGTCAAAATAACATGCTAAACAAGCCCACTGTGTGTCACATCCACAACACATTTGGGCCATCCACAAAGCCAGTAACTATAACGATAACTACTGTATAATGATAAACTATAGGCTACATAACTATAAAACGTTAGTGAGAATCCACACTAGAGGAAAGTATCGTTCTACAGTCCTGCACCTGTCAATCAACTGATCAACGCATCCTACTGCACGCTGCCTATTAATAAGGTGGTAACACAAGACCATTCATGAGGTCTCTGACACACAGATACTGGTTCAGACCATTCATGAGGTCTCTAACACACAGATACTGGTTCAGACCATTCATGAGGTCTCTAACACACAGATACTGGTTCAGACCATTCATGAGGTCTCTAACACAGATACTGGTTCAGACCATTCATGAGGTCTCTAACACACAGATACTGGTTTAGATCAATAATGAGGTCTCTAACACACAGATACTGGTTCAGACCATTCATGAGGTCTCCAACACAGATACTGGTTCAGATCATTCATGAGGTCTCTAACACACAGATACTGGTTCAGATCATTCATGAGGTCTCTAACACACAGATACTGGTTCAGACTATTCATGAGGTCTCTAACTGTTTATGACCATTCAGTCTTGTGTCATAGAGAAAACTGAAAATAATACTTCAATGTACATGTAGCCACTGTCCCCAGGAGAAGTGTGAAGACTGATGAAACGGGAATCAACTAAATTAATGTTACAGTGTGAAGTCCATTGTCATGTTTGGATTGTTTCAAGATTTCACTGTGCATCTCTGAGCTAAGGTTAGCTCAATAATTTAATGCTAGGACATTATCTCCTTGTCCCTTAGCCTCTTAATGATTGCATAATGGTAAACCTACACACGTGCATCTTTTAATTAAAAAAATATATCTATATTTCACCTTTATTTAACCAGGTAGGCCAGTTGAGAAGAAGTTCTCAATTACAACTGCAGCCTGGCCAAGATAAAGCAAAGCAGTGCGACACAAACAACAACACAGAGTTACACATGGAATGAACAAACGTACAGTCAATAACACAATAGAAGAAAATCTATATACAGTGTGTGCAAATGAGGTAAGATTAAGGAGGTAAGGCAATAAATAGGCCGTAGTGGCGAAGTAATTACAATTTAGCAATTAAACACTGGAGTGATAGATGTGCAGAAGATGAATGTGCAAGTAGAGATACTGATGTGCAAAGGAGAAAAGAAAATAATGGGGATGAGGTAGTTGGGTGGGCTATTTACAGATGGGCTATGTACAGGTGCAATGATATGTGAGCTGCTCTGACACATGATGCTTAAAGTTAGTGAGGGAGATATGAGTCTCCAGCTTCAGTGATTTTTGCAATTCGTTCCAGACAGTGCAGCAGAGAACTGGAAGGAAAGGCGGCCAAAGGAGGAATAGGCTTTGGGGGTGACCAGTGAAATATACCTGCTGGAGCGTGTGCTACGGGTGGGTGCTGCTATGGTGACCAGTGAGCTGAGATAAGGCGGGGCTTTACCTAGCAAAGACTTATAGATGGCCTGGAGCCAGTGGGTTTGGCGATGAATATAAATACATAGTGTTACCACCACTTTGTTTACCCTGGGCAGATGGGGCAGGGCGTATAGAGGCCTACAGTTGATCAGTCTGATACAGCATGTCAGATCGCTAATGTTTTGTTGTAGGCTGCTACAACATTGATGTAAAGAGTTTTTGCCTGTGTCTGATGGGAGTAAGTTATTTTCCTGTCCCATACCCGACCTGCACGACCTGTGATTTCTGTGAATCTGATTGGTAGTGTGGCATTTTTTTTCTCCTGATGGTAACCAGGTGAAATTCCGGAACCTAGTTGCAGCAGAGATTTAAGGGTTACGCCATTGCCTGGGTCAAGTGAACTGACCCGTTGGGCAAGTTGAGCCTGCTTTAAAGTTGCCCCAGGTGATAAAAATAAATAAATGAAAACAACAAATCTATAAGGAATTCCAGTAGGTGTAGCCTAAAACGGATATTTCTGGTTCATCCCATTGTTTAAGTGAAATGCGGAGAATTTATGACTGTCCAATAAACAGGAGATTGCGGTTAAGGGTTCTAACTGCGGGGAGGAGCTCACAGCCTGCAATAAAAGCCGGCTGATTCCATGTAGTACGTACAAGGCTTTCTGGTTTTCGCGCAGTAAACGGTGTCCTTTAAAACGCAATATTTGTTTTATTCTATAGAGTCGACAGTAAAATAATTAGTTTAAAAAATGACTTGGTTTGTAAGTAGATGTTTCATTAGTCTGTTCTTTCTGTTCCTCTGGCGGGTTGATGAAATCGCAGAAGCTTGCACTTGCATGATTGTACATCCTCAACAGGCTTTTTGCAATGCAGACATCGGTAAGGCAAATTTGGCAACATTTATTACTTCTAGAGTTTCTCTTCACATGTTAGGCTGCCTAATAAACTATCAATGCGCATCATGCAAAAATGTCATGAATTCTCTTTGAATCGTTGTAATTATTTTCAGAACATGATCGCTAGGCCTATATTTACATATTCTCGCAAGTATTTCCATTAAGTCGGTTACAATATGGGCTACACCTGGGGTGTATTCATTACGGAAACGTTTGCCAATTAACGTTGAGGGACCTACCTGCATTTTTACAATAAACTTGTTTGCTTTTTCTTTCTGGCGTAAACGGTTCTGAATCTGCTTGACGACTACACCCCGGGGCCTAGTCATTCATCTAGGCCTAAAGATGACTGACTTGTCAAACGAAATGTTCAATATGACATTATCCAACGCTCACATACATGACATTTTGCAGAACTCATCAGAATAAGTTGGGCCTTCATGGCAAACGGGACTAGGCTACATTTCTAAACTATGTCACTGTTCTGTAAAGATGTGCTCACTCATTCAGGGTTTGGCTTTGTGTCCTACCGATAGGTAGGTTAACCGTTGTTCATTCTATTAAATGAGATGTTAGTTCTATTATTTTGGCATATTGTGCTGGTAGCGGTGTTACCAGCAATTTATCAACTACGTGAGTATAGGCACCTCATATAGTATAGGTTAGTCACTGTAAAACATCATTGTGAATTTTTAAAGTGTATTAGCACCTTTTCATTCTACATCAACCACTGATGCTGTATGGTAAGACAGGATGGTTGAGGGTCTTGGACAGCACTACATCATGAGCAGCTTCTTGACCTTTCAGAGAAATGTACCTTGACTCAATTACTGTTTGTTAGTGAAGAGGTGTGATGACATGCAACACTCTTCCCTGCGGACAGTTCCTGTTGCGTTTATGGACAACTGAAGAGACTTTATTTGTGGTATATTCTCTAAAATGGCTTTGCTGATGAGGGCGCAAGCTCTGTTGGTAGAGCATGGTGCTAAAGCCTGTGACATCTTGGGTCTGTAAGGGATTCTATGTTCTCTCAGATCCCTTAACACCCTGAAACCGATGTCTGACTAGTGTACTAGAAACTGATTATTTCAGTATTTAAACCATGTTTCTCTCTTCTAGTGATCAGGGCAAAGGTGGTTGGAGTGGAAGTTGTGTCTGGTAACACCAAGTATGACGTCCAACAGATCAAGGTATGATCAGCCTTTTTATTAAGTGGTTGTCCTTCCTGCACTGAAACATTGAAGCCCTCTGAACCCCAGTCTGACAGCTGGTCCCAATTAGGACCCAACCCTTAAATGTTTGAAGATCTGGATAAGCAGTGTAATTGTGGCGCTTCCACCAAAAGGGCTTATTTATAAAAATGGCTCAGTGGTAAAGGCATGTTTCAGGTAACGTTCCTTTACACTTTTTTTATTAGACCACTCGCAGAACAGCTCCCCTCCTTTGTAAAGGACACCAGCAGTATGATCGCAGAACAGCTCCCCTCCTTTGTAAAGGACACCAGCAGTATGATCGCAGAACAGCTCCCCTCCTTTGTGAAGGACACCAGCAGTATGATCTCTATCATTGAATCTCTTGACCCTCTCCCTGAGAATACCTTGTTAGTTACTTTTGATGTTGAGTCGTTATACCCAAATGTTTCTAAATGATTTCTTTATTCAGACGAAGGGTACTGCTATGGGATCCCCCATGGCTCCTAACTATGCTAATTTGTATGTGGGTTACATAGAGAAACAGTCTATTTTCAATCCTCTCAAATGTTTTCTTGCCTAACATCATTATTTGGAAACGGTATATTGATATTTTTGTTCTATGGAGGGGTGATGCAAAACAGCTCCAGGCGTTCCATGCTTTTCTTCACTCCTGTTCTGAACATTTGAGATTTACTATGCAATCTGATACACGTCAAATCAGTTTTCTTGATCTTCTGATCTCGTGTGAAAATAATGTTCTATACACTGATCTTTACAGGAAACCTACTGATCGTAATAGTTTGAGGGCTGACAGTTGTCACCCATTTTCCTTGAAAAATAGTTTGCCCTACAGCCAATTCTGTCACATCAAAAGAATTGCAAAAAGCAATCAGATTTTGACAAATGGCTGAGACAAATAAAATTCAAGGAGAGGGTACAAAAATCATCAAATTAATATTGCCAATGAGAAAATTCAAAACATGACCTTTTTCAAGGTCAGTCTCGCAGAACGCAAGAATGCTTATTTTTAACTGCCCGCTATTCAAAGTGCCCTGAACAAATTAAGGGAATCGTTCAAACATTGACACATTCTAAAATTCAGTGATAGTTTCTGTAATGTGTTTTCGGACCTTCCCTTGGGTGTATTCTCGCGGGGCAGAAATCTCAGACCAATTGGTAAACTCTGATTTACCACCAAGATATTCCTGAACGTCTATTTGCGCCCCTACTGGATGGAAATTACAAGTGTAATGGCTGTGCTCAATGCAATGGCACTTATAAATGTAGATCCTTCAAACACCCCCAAACAAGGAAACCGATCCCAATCAAATGTGTTATTACAGGCTCCACTAAGGCAGTTATTTATCTTGTACTTTTTACCACAAGGACAAGTTGTGGGTAAAACAAAGCGCAAATTAAAAGTACGTTTCTCAGAGCATCGTAGCACCATTAGGTGCAAAAACTCGACTTACCCAGTTGCGGCCAACTTTTTGGAAGTAAACCACTCGATTTCGTCTCTACGTTATATTGGCATTGAACATGTCACCCTCCCTAGGAGAGGGGGTAACCTCGATAATTTATTGTTAAAACGAGAGGCTGCCTGGATCTTTAAAGACCCTTGCTCCCTCGGTCTCAACGTAGACTTTGATCTGAAGCCATAATCTTGTGATTATTGTGACTTTGCAATTGTAAATGTTTGTAGGCTTATGTAGCCTAAATAGAATCTAGGATAGTATGATATTAGGCCACACTTGGCCATGATTACAGACACCTGTGTCTTTTGACACTATATAAACGAGTCACCCCGCAGTGTTTGTCATTATACCCTGATGAAGACCGCTTCCCTGTCGAAACGTTGGACGTAAATATTTTTGCATCGGAGCTCCTACAGGGTGCGACTCAGGGACGTGCACAGGAATTGAGGGGCAGTTGCTCTGACCTGAAAAAAGGGCACCCCTCCCACCCCTCCCAAAAAACACAAAAAAAACTCTCGGGCTATATGAAAGACTGAGAATAACAGGGTCTTTATTAAAATATATANTGACCAAATACTTATTTTCCACCATAATTTGCAAATAAATTCATTAAAAATCCTACAATGTGATTTTCTGGATTTTTTTTCCTCATTTTGTCTGTCATAGTTGAAGTGTACCTATGATGAAAATTACAGGCCTCTCTCATCTTTTTAAGTGAGAGAACTTGCACAATTGGTGGCTGACTAAATACTTTTTTGCCCCACTGTATACTAATTAAATGTGGTGCACATTTTAGAGTATCGGTCAATTTATCGTTATCGAATCAATTCAGGGAATTTATTGCGATACGGATTTTTTTGTCCATATTGCCCAGCTCTAACACACACACAGACACACAGACACACACACCTTCACCACAAGAGTCATCTCACGCTACACTACCACTCAACAGCCTAATGGTCCAACTGATGGAGCAACCCATCATAACTACTGGGCAGAAACCTCCACAGCGGTCTGCATTTCCCGTCTGCATTTCCCACCTGTAACATCAATTCAAGTAGAACATTTAGAGTGACTATAAAGGATATCATTAGCTGCGGGTAGGCTAAATGCATGAGAAACTTCCTCCCCTTTTGGGTTAAACTAGGTTTTGTTCCCGTCCCACTCTCCTGGGTTGAAGGTGACCTTCTCGTTTATCTAGAGCACACCCTTGTGCACCACCGCCTCAGCGTGCTCATCTCCATACCTGGTTCTGTTTAAAAAAAGGGCCTGAGAGATATGATGGGGGTGTGGGCTGCGACGGAGCAGGGGAACATGGGGGATCACAGGACGAGACAGGGGGCTGTCGTCGATCACGTGGAGGGACAACCTCAACACACGTGTATACGCACACACGCGCCCTCATCTCCGCTTAAAAATAGGATGCAGATCGTTCTTCCCTCGTATAGACAAATTCCATTACTGCATATCTTCCATTATAAACTGCACATACACTGGCAGGCGAGGACCCCATCTTCCTATTGTTGACAAACTCCTCGTAGCATATAACATGTTAATACCCACACATCTACTCAACAGTCATCTATCAACCCTGTTCTTAAAAAACACAAAAACTGTGAGAGCTCGACCACCACGACAGCCCAGTCAGGCAGCTAACGACAGACAGCGGTGACCCTAAGGCAGCTACCGCATGGTGAGTGAACACACTGGCATCGACTCCATTCTAAAGCTATAGTGAGCGAACACACTGGCATCGACTCCATTCTAAAGCTATAGTGAGTGAACACACTGGCATCGACTCCATTCTAAAGCTATAGTGAGTGAACACACTGGCATCGACTCCATTCTAAAGCTATAGTGAGTGAACACACTGGCATCGACTCCATTCTAAAGCTATAGTGAGTGAACACACTGGCATCGACTCCATTCTAAAGCTATAGTGAGTGAACACACTGGCATCGACTCCATTCTAAAGCTNCTCACATAGTGAATGTGCTGTATCAACACCTTGGCCAATATCCTTCCACTGCTCTGGGTCAGTGAGTCTCTGCAGTGACATCACAATGTCCCGAGTCTTCCCTTCCCCGTAAAATCTTCTCTCAAGCTCCTGTCTCAATCTGTCCAGAAAGGTATAGTATGTCCTTCCCCTGTAATATTCCTCCAAGGTCTGGACTGCATCATCTTCTCTTGCTGATTTGGAAGTGTATTTCAGCTTTGCAGGGACTTTTCTTTGTCTACCTGGAATATTTGTGGGAATGCTTATGTCATTTTCCTCTGCAATTGTTGTGGCAGTGTTGTATATTTGTGAGAATTGGTTGTCTCTCCTCAGTTCCACTACTCGCTTCAAGACACCATCTAACACAGAGTAAGCAGCAGCCAAGTCCAGGTCATCCTGCTGGAGTACTTTTGAGGCAACTGATGTCTCCATGAACACTGGCGTTGCTATTTCAAGACACAGCAAAAATTCAAAATCTATGCTGCTCAACAGCATTTTAGCTTCTCCTGCAGCCAGATCGGGGGGGTCACACTCTCTCAGATCTCTCAAGTACTGTAGGGCAGCAGGGAGGACCTTCCTAATTGTCTTTAAAGCATCTTCCCTGCAGCTCCACCGGGTGTCTGAAAGCCTCTGTAGTTCAAGGACACGTTGGTCTGGATTCATGGCTTTTTGAGTATCCACAAATGCAGCATGGCGCTTTGTAGAGTTGGCAATGAATGTGTACAGCCTCTCAACGACTGTGAAGAAATCCACAAAGTGCTTGTTGGATTTTGCACTCTCAACTAAAACGAGATTTAAACAATGTGCATGGCAGTGCACATATAATGCTCTCTCATTTTGTCTCTGAATCCGGGACTGCAGCCCATTGTAGCGTCCACTCATATTGGCAGCTCCATCATATCCCTGTCCACAGACATCTTGAATGTTGAAGTTGTTTTGCTCAAGTAGCTTCATCACTACATTCTCCAGTGCCTCTCCCGTTGTTGATGCCACATCACATAGTTGGACAAAGCGTTCCTTTATAGTCATGTTGTGGACATATCGCACAACAAAGGACACCTGCTCAATATGTGACACATCAGTGGTCTCGTCCAGCAAAATAGAAAATTGTGATGCTTCTGTCACTTCCTTCTGTATGATTCGTTTCACATAAAGACTAAGTGCTTTTATGAGGTCGTTTTGTGTCCTATTGGACAGGAGAGACACCTGGCACCTTTGGTTTGATGCTTGTTTTTCCTTGACTGCATCAAGATGAAGCCCGAGTACGCTGTCATATTGGCCAAGCAAATCCACCATGTTCAGAAAATTTCCTCTATTTGAACTTGACAAGCCTTCTTCATTTCCCCTAAAGGCCAAAGCTTGTTTTGCCAGATATAATGTGATGTCTATTAAACGGAACATAATATCTCTGTTTTTCTGCCTCTCTCTTTCTTTGGCTGCTTCCATCTGAGAATCAGCTACTGCAAAAGCCCTCTGCAGTGTATCTTTTGTAAAGGCATTCCACCTAATCATGCTTAGCATATGCAATTCACTGCTGCGGTGCTCCTTAATCTTCACTTTGGCCTGCCTCCACAAGTTTATCCCTACAGACTTCCATCCTGTCCTGCTCTGAAATCTTTCCTCATTCATAAAATTCCTGCAGCTAAAGCAATGCATGGCATCATTCAGTGGAGAATATTCCAGCCAGGGGTCATCGTTATACCATTGGGCTTGAAAAGAGCGCCCATCTGGATTTTTAGGGAACTTTACCATAGGACGGCAAGGCCCGACTGAATTGGAAAATGTGATGAAGGTCTGATCGTATTTAAGATTGCTGCTTTGTACATGAGCTGGATCTGTGGGATTAGCCAACCTCAGCAAAAAATCTAAATCTGACTCTGCCCCACTCGTCATCTCAATATCTTCCCTTGCTGATGCTCTCGTCTCCCTCATCTCATCCTCTTGCTCATCTATCATTTCCCTATTTTGCCAGTCTGTCCTGATCTCATCTGGGATTGGCTCTGGCTCTCTGAATGCAGCTGATGCTCTGGGCTCATCTGTCCAATTACATATTATTGTTATTGCCATTATCATTATTATTTTAATGCCCACTAATGGTATTTATGTTCTGCTCTGGCAAGATCTTTGAAATGACCTCTAAAATAGCCTATGTTTTTTTTAGATTACAATTATTTAACCCTGGCTGTACTTTCTAGCATGGTCCTCTCATATTTGGTGATCATCACTTAAGCCTACCTGCCCTATGTGCCTCCTCCTGGTCCACATTTTCCTCACATAGTCTGGAGGCTTGTGACTGCTCCTCCTCATCTTAAATGTGATGTAATTATGAAACATTGCCATTAGTAGGCTAAAATATGAGTCTGATTAATTAATCAATTCGCCTAGACAATGTCATGTCATCTTTATCACTGTGCAAAGTCTGTCTCACCTGCTGGTTGGCTCTTTCGCAGCCAACCCTGCAGTGATGTGCTGCCCTTTGCTGCCTCCCTGAATTGTCTCTCCCTCTCCTGAATCCGCCTCTTTTCAGTGGGCATCTTGGCTTCAAACAATACCCAAAATAGTGATAGGATTTAGGCATTTAACCATTTTGAATAAAATAAATAATGTGATGCATTACTTCCATCATTCATTCTTCTTGCTAAAACGAAATGTGAGAAACTAACTATCAGCAGACATGTAGCTTAGTTTGCCTAATGCCTACCAAAAAAAGAGTAGCCTAGGCTGCTTGTCTGCAAGCTATCTGTCTGATTATTTAGGCTAAACGTGGCAAACTCAGCCTGGATTTATGAAGATTTTAATTCATTTCATAAAACTTGATGA
>QNTS01004580.1:21963-67563 GCA_003317085.1 Hucho hucho
TGCAATTCACTGCTGCGGTGCTCCTTAATCTTCACTTTGGCCTGCCTCCACAAGTTTATCCCTACAGACTTCCATCCTGTCCTGCTCTGAAATCTTTCCTCATTCATAAAATTCCTGCAGCTAAAGCAATGCATGGCATCATTCAGTGGAGAATATTCCAGCCAGGGGTCATCGTTATACCATTGGGCTTGAAAAGAGCGCCCATCTGGATTTTTAGGGAACTTTACCATAGGACGGCAAGGCCCGACTGAATTGGAAAATGTGATGAAGGTCTGATCGTATTTAAGATTGCTGCTTTGTACATGAGCTGGATCTGTGGGATTAGCCAACCTCAGCAAAAAATCTAAATCTGTTGACTCTGCCCCACTCGTCATCTCAATATCTTCCCTTGCTGATGCTCTCGTCTCCCTCATCTCATCCTCTTGCTCATCTATCATTTCCCTATTTTGCCAGTCTGTCCTGATCTCATCTGGGATTGGCTCTGGCTCTGGCTCTCTGAATGCAGCTGATGCACTGGGCTCATCATCTGTCCAATTACATATTATTGTTATTGCCATTATCATTATTATTTTAATGCCCACTAATGGTATTTATGTTCTGCTCAGGCAAGATCTTTGAAATGACCTCTAAAATAGCCTATGTTTTTTTAGATTACAATTATTTAACCCTGGCTGTACTTTCTAGCATGGTCCTCTCATCTCATATTTGGTGATCATCACTTAAGCCTACCTGCCCTATGTGCCTCCTCCTGGTCCACATTTTCCTCACATAGTCTGGAGGCTTGTGACTGCTCCTCCTCATCTTAAATGTGATGTAATTATGAAACATTGCCATTAGTAGGCTAAAATATGAGTCTGATTAATTAATCAATTCGCCTACACAATGTCATGTCATCTTTATCACAGTGCAAAGTCTCTGTCTCACCTGCTGGTTGGCTCTTTCGCAGCCAACCCTGCAGTGATGTGCTGCCCTTTGCTGCCTCCCTGAATTGTCTCTCCCTCTCCTGAATCCGCCTCTTTTCAGTGGGCATCTTGGCTTCAAACAATACCCAAAATAGTGATAGGATTTAGGCATTTAACCATTTTGAATAAAATAAATAATGTGATGCATTACTTCCATCATTCATTCTTCTTGCTAAAACGAAATGTGAGAAACTAACTATCAGCAGACATGTAGCTTAGTTTGCCTAATGCCTACCAAAAAAAGAGTAGCCTAGGCTGCTTGTCTGCAAGCTATCTGTCTGATTATTTAGGCTAAACGTGGCAAACTCAGCCTGGATTTATGAAGATTTTAATTCATTTCATAAAACTTGATGACAAACTCACCTTTTCCGACAACGTTGAGTCGTCTCACCCGACAACCGCGACAATCTCCATCTAGGGCCGCTCATGCAGGCTCAGCTCAGGTGCCGGTCGCGTGCAGCGCTGCAGCCAAGTAAACAGAGTTTGCCCTTCCCCTACTGACTTTCACTTTCGGTGCCCGAATGGAAGTGAATGAGACTTTGCGATTATTTTTTTTTTTTATCTAGGCCTACGTGAAATTCTGCATCAATTGTACGATTTATTTATTTTTTCCCTCGGAAGGGCAATGTGAGTCGAGAAGGGCATATAGGCAGTTGCCCGGGCAACCTGAGCAACCCCCCTGTGCACGTCCCTGGTGCGACTGTCCTTTATTTTCAGTCAACGTTCCTACCAGTCCTAGACAATGAGAACATCAGCTATATGAGCTCAGATGCCACTTCATTAAAGCAGTTAGATGCAGTTGATCATGACTCACTGCTTTTTATTATGGGCGACCGGTCTAGTACTCAACACTACAAGTTGGCCCTGTTTGATGTCACGTAGGTTGATGCATTGCAATATTTTAATTTATTAATCCCTTTTACAAAACCTCACACTAACGAACAGCATTACTAACTTTTAGACATTAGTTACCACACCCGGTCTATGGGATGAATAACTTTGGAAATTTTCTTCGGTCTTTACTCCGTTAAGTGAATAAACTTTTGTATTTTTTTTGCATTGTATTTGTGGAACAAAGTTGTAAAACTGTCTGCCTCTAGGGCAATTCAAAAAGTGTTGAGGACCTTATTACTGATGAATGTGTTTTGTTTATGACTGTTTCTGTTCTGCTTGTATTTTGATGTGTAATTCAGGGCTCCTCTGTAAAAGAGACCACTGAGGTTAAACTGTCCGTACATTCCACATACACATCAAACTATATATGTAGATGTTTGACGGATCCTTTCTCTCCTTGTGATGCGCTAGATGTTCAAAGGGCCTAACCGGGATATCCACGTCATCTTCTCTGGAGGCCCGTGTCGCGCGTTTCTGAAAACCAACAAGGAGTATCTCTTCACAGGTGCGGTGCTCATTAGGCTACCCGAGGTCCATAGCCAGCACTGGTTAGACATGCTTACAGCCTAATGGCCTACTATTGACTTTCTTGTATAAGAAAACAAGTGCTTTAGAAATTACGTTCTCTGTACACTTTATAAGAACTTACAAATTCTTAATCATTATACATGCTTATGATATGAAGTGTTTAATGATTATAACTAATGCATTACTTATTTATGATAAGTTCCCGGGCTGCATCGGTACATTTTCCCATTGCAGTGTCCCCCAGGGACAGATCTAGGATCATTTTCCACAATCTTAAACGTATGTGGAAAAAAAACTGATCTGAGAACAGTGTCTAAGGCCAGCTTTACCCTACACCACATTTTCCCTACAGCATATTGATGACTCACAATCTTTGTCTGCAGGCAGGCTGAATACTGATGGAACAGTGCATGTAATAATGTGTGACTTCATTCAGTCCTGGGACGCTTTGAGTGACACACAAATGAGTAGCTTGACTCTGCGCTACCAAAGCGGCTGCGATTGCACGGTGTGTTAATATTACTATACATCTGTTTTGTTGTATATGTACACGGCACACTTTCTTAGCACTCTGGTCACCATTGGCAAACACGAGCTACAGTATTTGGGTAATGATCAGTCCGTGATCTTGGTCTTTCTCTCGCCCTACTCCGATCCACAGATCATCCGCTGCAATTCCCTTCCCTGTCCGATCAGTGCCCCAGATGAGTGCCTGTGGATAAACAATGGCCAAAGCGGACCCTGGGCCAAAAACGTTGCCTGTATCAAGGGGGGTGATGGGTCCTGTGCCTGGTACAAGGGGATGGAACTGCCCAAGAAGTAGTTTCTGGATATTGATGACCCCTAAACTCTACAGGCCATCTACACGCAGAAAAAAGCTACAAACCCAAATAATGATTAATTGAATCTAGGAAGTAGTTTATAACAAATAATTACAAGACTCATATTTACTTGTCAAGTTGTGATGTCACAGATGACAGGTTGCAGGAAATGGTCAATGTGAAAGCAGGCAACAACTTTATGAAAATGTCACTTGCTGTAAAAGTACAATAAAAATTATCTACAAATATAGCGCTTCAAGTATTAATTTCTTGTGCCAATCTGCTCGTTTTTAAACTGGAACCAAAGGCATTTTTGAACGTGGTCCTGGAACAGTTTGTCTAAACCAGGGCTTCCGCTTTAATGTCATTGACCAAATTAAACAACTCATTGTTTCTTCCTTGCTTTGTAAGATATTATTCAGTGGGATGAATATTCAGCTGTTTTCAAGTGCTAATCAGAACTAGCAACAGACATTTCTGACTTTTGGGAAAGTGTTCAGACCCCCCCTTCCCTTTTGCCACATGTTAAGTTACAGCCTTATTCTAAAATGTATTAAATAAAAGTTTTCCTTATCAGTCTACACACTACCCCATAATGACAAGGTGAATCATATATATTTTTTGGGGGCCAAATTAAAATCCCGTATTTACATAGGTATTCAGACCTTTCGCTATGAGAATCAAAATTGAGCTCTGGTGCATCCTGTCTCCGATCATCCAATGTTTAATTTCATTGGCGTCAACCGGTGGTAAATTCAATAGATTGGACACTTTGGAAAGGCACACCTAAGGTCCCACCGTTGACAGTGCATGTCGGCGCAAAGGAAAAAAGCCATGAGGTCGACGGCATTGTCCGTAGAGCTCAAAGGATTGTCGGCACAGATGTGAAGGTTACCAAAAATGTCTGCAGCATAGATTCCCCCAAGAACACAACCTCCCTCACTGGAAGAAGTCTGGAACCACAAATTCTTCAGAGCTGTCCGCCTGGCCAAACTGCGCAATTGGGGGAGAAGGGCCTTGGTCAGGGAGGTGACCAAGAACCCGATGGTCACTGACAGTTCCTCTGTGGACAAAGACAACCAACTCTGCAGCACTCCACCAATCAGTCCTTTATGGTAGATTGGACAGACTGAATCCACTCAGTAAAAGGCAGATTAAAACCTAAAGGCACCTGAAACTAAGATTTACTCTTTGGCCTAAATGCCAAGTGACACATCTGGAGGAAACCTGGCACCATACCGACAGTGTAGCATGCTGTGATGTTTTTCAGCGGCAGGGAATGGGAGACTAGTTGGGATCGAGGGAAAGATTAACTGAGCAAAGTACAGAGATCCTTGATGACAACCTGCTCAGGACCTCAGACTGGGGTGAAGGTTCACCTTCCAACAGGACAATGACCCGAAGCACACAGCCAAGACAACGCAGGACTTCGGGACAAGTCTCAATGTCCTTGAGTGGCCCAGCCAGAGCCCGATCTAACATCTCTGGAGAGACCTGAAAATAGCTGTGCAGTGACGCTCCCCATCGAGACTGCGAGGGATCTGCAGATTGAGGAAAGAAAACAATTTAATACATTTTAGAGTAAGGCTGTAACGTAACAAAATGTGGAAAAGGTCTTAATACTTTCCGAATGCACTGTACAGTCGTGGCCAAAAGTTTTGAGAATGACGCAAATATTAATTTTCAGTCTGCTGCCTCAGTTTGTATGATGGCAATTTGCATATACTCCAGAATGTCATGAGTGGTCAGATGACTTGCAATTAATTGCAAAGTCCCTCTTTGCCATGCAAATGAACTGAATCTCAAACATTTCCACTGCATTTCAGCCCTGCCACAAAAGGACCAGCTGACATGTCAGTGGTTCTCTCATTAACACAGGTGTGAGTGTTGACGAGGACAAGGCTGGAGATCAATCTGTCATGCTGATTGAGTTTGAATAACAGACTGGAAGCTTCAAAAGGAGGGTGGTGCTTGGAATCATTGTTCTTCCTCTGTCAACCCTGGTTACCTGCAAGGAAACACGTGCCGTCATCATTGCTTGGCACTAAAAGGGCTTCACAGGCAAGGATATTGCTGCCAGTAAGATTGCACCTAAATCAACCATTTATCGGATCATCAAGAACTTCAAGGAGAGCGGTTCAATTGTTGTGAAGAAGGCTTCAGGGCGCCCAAGAAAGTCCCGCAAGCGCCATGACCATCTCCTAAAGTTGATTCAGCTGCAGGATCGGGGCACCACCAGTACAGTACAGAGCTTGCTCAGGAATGGCAGCAGGCAGGTGTGAGTGCATCTGCACGCACAGTGAGGCGAAGACTTTTGGAGGATGGCCTTGTGTCAAGAAGGGCAGCAAAGAAGCCACTTCTCTCCAGGAAAAACATCAGGGACAGACTGATATTCTGCAAAAGGTACAGGGATTGAACTGCTGAGGACTGGGGTAAAGTCATTTTCTTTGATGAATCTCCTTTCTGATTGTTTGGGGCATCTGGAAAAAAGCTTGTCCGGAGAAGACAGGGTGCGTGCTACCATCAGTCCTGTGTCATGCCAACAGTAAAGCATCCTGAGACCATTCATGTGTGGGGTTGCTTCTCAGCCAAGGGAGTGGGCTCACTCACAATTTTGCCTAAGAACACAGCCATGAATAAAGAATGGTACGCCTCCGAGAGCAACTTCTCCCAAACATCCAGGAACAGTTTGGTGACGAACAATGCCTTTTCCAGCGTGATGGAGCACCTTGCCATAAGGCAAAAGTGATAACTAAGTGGCTCGGGGAACAAAACATTGATATTTTAGGTTCATGGCCAGGAAACTCCCCAGACCTTAATCCCATTGAGAAGTTGTGGTCAATCCTCAAGGCGGGTGGACAAACAAACCCACAAACTCCAAGCATTGTTTATGCAAGAATGGGCTGCCATCAGTCAGGATGTGGCCCAGAAGTTATTTGACAGCATGCCAGGGCGGATTGCAGAGGTCTTGAAAAAGAAGGGTCAACACTGCAAATATTGACTCTTTGCATAAACTTCATGTAATTGTCAATAAAAGCCTTTGACACTTATGAAATGCTTGTAATTATACTTCAGTATTCCATAGTAACATCTGACAAAAATATCTAAAGACACTGAAGCAGCAAACTTTGTGGAAATTAATATTTGTGTCATTCTCAAAATATTTGGCCACGACTGTACATGTGCCGCATTCAACCAGTTATCAAGTCAGAAGTTTGAGTTTCCTAGTTCCAACTAGCACGTGAACGTGGCACTATACAGTACTCTGATTTTGTATATATTATTCAGGGTTAGGAAAGTGGCAGCCAAAATAAATAGTTTTGAGGTCCTTTACACACAATATACTGGTGAATCAAAAATCCTAAAAGTTAACATATTTAATCCATTAAATATTGGAAGGTGAAGTGTACAATAGGTAAATGAGAAAGTCGTTTGGATAAGGGGATTGTAAATATAAATGACAATTGTTTAAGATCTATTTTGCCTTATGATTGCTGGAGACCAATGTGAAACCAGTAATAAGTCAGCAAACCGAAGCATATCACCTTCTCCAAAGTGAAGTTTATGAAATGTTGGCCTTTTAACCTCTACGAGATCGTTGTCCCTCTCGCGGGGCGGTTGAGCTAACGTAGGCTAATGCGATTAGCATGAGGTTATAAGTAACAAGAACAGACATATCTGATATTAAATTCTTGTTAATCTAACTGCACTGTCCAATTTACAGTAGCTATTACAGTGGAAGAATACCATGCTATTGTTTGAAGAGAGTGGACAGTTATGAACTTGAAAAAGGTATTAATAAACCAATTAGGCGCATTTGGGCAGTCTTGAAACAACATTTTGAACCGAAATACAATTGTTCATTGGTTGTCTAAAACTTTGCACATACACTGCTGCCATCTAGTGGCCAAAATCTAAATTGTGCCTGTGCTGGAATAAATTTATAGCCTTTCTCTTGCATTTCAAAGATGATTGTACATGCTTCACGTGATAGAAATGGCACTTAACTCTAATTTTCTTCAGGGGTGCTGTACTAATATGGCTGACTTTTTAAAAAACAACACATTTCACTGCACCTATCTGGTGAAAATTAAACATTTTTGTGGCGGAAAAGCTGAACTTTATTACAGTCAGGAGAAAACAAATTGTCCCACCACTGAGACTTGTGACACCTCTGTGACCAGATTTACGGAAAGTCGTAAGGGCCGGGAATGGCACACGGAACATCTATATAAATCAGAGAGCTGCTATTATTTTAACGGAAAATAATCACTCCAGATAGACAAGCATAAACTCTCTACAGAAATGTAACAGCCTAGAATGTGGGTTTAAAACCTACAGCTGCATATACTAGGGAAGGGAAAGGGGGTACCTAGTTGTACAACTGAATGCCTGCAACTGAAATGTGTCTTCCGCATTTAACCCAACCCCTCTGAATCAGAGGTGCGGGGGGCTGCCTTAATCGACATCCACGTCTTGTTCTGGGGCAGAACGACATTTTTACCTTCTGGTTGCAAGTCCAACGCTCTAACCAGTAGGTTACCAGCCGCCAGCATACCTTGCAATACAATCTTAGAAGCTGGCCAAAATGTATACAATGTTGTCTGCAATTAGATGACCAGAGTTTGATTTCTAAACCAGATGAGTTCTTAAATGTCAGCAGCTGCCCAATACCATGGTGGGTACAGATGTCTGGGGGGTTTCATAGCTAATTATTAACTTTGTTTAGAGATAAATGACATGTGTTACCCATCTACCAATTACTGCCCTTTAGAAGGCTTTCAAAAAGTTCCCTGGTCTTTGCAGGTCTGCTAAATGACAAATGTATAGACCATTATCCCACTAAACAATGCACACCAAGATTATTAAGAACGAGTCAGAGTTGTTTAAAATGTTCAATGATATTACAAAGCTGAAGCCCTGGTTTAGACCCAAACTACTGAAGGGCTGTTGCAGATAGAGATGCCATTAGAACCAGCGTGATTCCCTTCCGGTCAGAAGAGACAGTTTGTTCTTCATGTATAGAACATACCATCTGAACATTCTACATGATGCCCTGCTGAATGCGCCAGAGGCTTGATGCTTCAGGAATACTGTTCCATTTACAAATGACCATGATTTGGGTTTATGATAACAGCTTTGGTCCCAGTTAAAATACAAGCAACAAATTAATGGCATAAGAAATGAATACTTTAAGTGCTATATTTGATTTGTTTATTGTACAAGTGACCAGTAAGGCATTTTGGTTAATTTCTCTCATAATACATTTGTAGCTTTTTATTTTAGAATTTACAGTCAGTCTGAGTGGATGGCCTGTAGAGTAATACTTTAATATCCAGTAACTACTTCCAAGCACAAGACCCATCGCTCTTGATACAGGCAAGATTTTGGCCATTGTTAGTCCCCCAGTCCATCCACAGGCACGCATCTGTTGTGCTGATCGGACATGGGAGGGAAGTGCAGTGGATGATCTGTGGAGCAGAGCAAGAAAGACCAAGATCACCAATCATTATCCCGATACTCTAGCTCATGTGTTTTTCCAATGTGATCAGAGTTACATACTCCATTAAAAGTGTAAATATTGGTGTACAGTAATATTACTTATTCCAATCACACACACCTTGCAATCGCAGCCGCTTTGATAGCGGTGAGTCAAGCTGTTCTTTTGAGCGGCACTCAAGTCCTCCCAGGGCGGATTATAGCCACACAGTGTTACGTACATCCTTCCAGTCTCCAGCTTGCCTACAGACAGAGGAGATAGTGAGTCAATGTGCTGTGGGGGAAAACATGGTGTAGGGCACAGTTGCCCTCTACATGATCTTGGCTCAGTTTAGCATTTGTTCCACTAATGGTTAGGATACGTCCCTGGGGGAACTTCACCCTGGAGCGTGAAGCCACTGATGCAGCCCAAAACAGAGATTTCTCATAAGTGTACATACTAGTAATAACTAATGCATTAGTTGTAAATAAACTCAGCAAAAAAAAAAAGTTACGTCCTCACTCAACCATTTGTCAGCAAACTTAACATGTCTTATGTTCATACAAATATTTACACAACTGAGACATAACAGAAATTGAATAATGTGTCCCTGAACAAAGAGGGGGGGGGGGGGGTCAAAATCAAAAGTCAGTATTTGGTGGTCACCAGCTGCATTAAGTACTGCAGTGCATCTCCTCATGGACTGCACCAGATTTGCTAGTTCTTGCTGTGAGATGTTACTCCACTCTTCCACCAAGGCACCTGCAAGTTCCTGGGGGGAGATATCCGGGCTCGTCGCTGGCCATGGCAGAACACTGACATTCCCGTCTTGCAGGAAATCACGCACAGAACGAGCAGTATGGCTGGTGGCATGGTCATGCTGGAGGGTCATGTCAGGATGAGCCTGCAGGAAGGGTACCACATGAGGGAGGTCATCCCTGTAACGCACAGCATTGAGATTGAGCTTGTCATTGCAGGCAGTCCGATGATGCTGTGACACACCGACAGACCATGACAGGCCAGCCACCTCCAAATCGATCCCGCTCCAGAGTACAGGTCTCGGTGTAACGCTCATTCTTTCGACAATAAACACAAATCCAACCATCACCCCTGGTGAGACAAAACCGCAACTCGTCAGTGAAGCGCACTTTTTGTCCTTTCTGGTCCAGAAACGGTAGGTTTGTGCCCATAGGCGACGTTGTTGCCGGTGAGGTCTGGTGAGGACCTGCCTTACAACAGGCCTATACAAGCCCTCAGTCCAGCCTCAGCTTATTGCAGACAGTCTGATTACTGATGGAGGGATTGTGCATTCCTGGTGTAACTCGGGCAGTTGCCATCCTGAACCTGTCCTGCAGGTGTGATGTTCAGATGTACTGATCCTGTGCAGGTGTTGTTACAAGTGCTCTGCCACTGCGAGGACGATCAGCTGTCCATCCTGTAGCGCTGTCTTAGGAGTCTCAGTACGGACATTGCAATTTATTGCCCTGGCCACATCTGCAGTCCTCCTTGCAGCATGCCTGAGGCACGTTCACGCAGATGAGCAGGGACCCTGGGCATCTTTCTTTTGGCGTTTTTCAGAGTCACAGGCCTCTTTAGTGTCCTAAGCTTTCATAACTGACCTTTAACAGCTTAGATGGTAGGCAATTTGTGTCTCAACGACCGTTCCACAGGTGCATGTTCATTAATTGAATACGGTTCATTGAACATGCATGGGAAACAGTGTTTAAACCATTTACAATGAAGATCTGAAGTTATTTGGATTTATGAGTCATCTTTGAAAGACAGGGTCCTGAAAAAGGGACGTTTCTTTTTTTGCTGAGTTTATAAAGTGTTGGTCCCATGTTTCATGAGCAGAAATTTTCCAAACACACAAAAAGCTTATTTCACTCATTGTGCGCACAAATTTGTTCACAACCATGTTAGTGAGCATTTCTCCTTTGCCAAGATGATCCATCCACTTCACAGTTTCTTGATATGCCACGCCTGATTAAACAGAATGATCATTACACAGGTGCACCTTGTGCGGAGGACAATATAAGGCCACTAAAATGTGCAGTTGTCACAACAGTGCCACAGATGTCTCAAGTTGAGGGAGCATGCAATTGGCATGCTGTCTGCAGGAACGTCCACAGAGCTGTTACCAGAGAATTGAACGTTATTTTCTCTACCATAAGCCGCTTCTGTTTTAGAGAATTTGCCCTTCATCCCCCACCATCACCTCATGTTTCAGCATGATAATGCACAGCCCCATGTCACAAGGATCTGTACACAATTCCTGGAAGTTGATAATTTCCCATTTCTTACATGGCCTGCATACTCAGACATGTCACCCATTGACCATATTTGGGATGCACTTGTTTGAAGTGTACGACTTGTTCCAGTCAATCTCCAGCAACTTCGAGCGGGAAACATTACACAGGCCACAAACAGCCTAAACAACTATGCATAGGTGATGTGTTGTGCTGCATTAGGCAAATGGCGGTCACACCAGATGCTGATCCACAACCCTACATTTTTGAAGGTACAGTATCTGCGACCAACCGATGCGTATCTGTATTCCCAGTCATGTGAAATTCATAGATTAGGGCCTAATGAATATATTTCAATTTACTGATTTCCTTATATAAACTAACAAAGTAAAATCTTAAATTGTTGCATTGATATTTTTGTTCAGTAGATTTATGAAAAGCTGAGACTCACAAACATGTGCTATATGACGCTCACAAGCTAAGAGTCATTAGAAGGTAAGGGGTTCTTCTAAAGAGAAAATACTTACATTGTTCATACAAATAATTTTTTATAACGTTTTTGCTTTGGCAGACCTTTTAACATTTGTCAATAAACTCATTAACACCACTGTTTACATCAAATTGATGTGGTTTACTTGTAGCCCTGGTTGTCCTGAAAAGAACAATGGTAAAATCACAGGCTAAATGTAAGGGCTGGACATGCAGATAAATGGAAAGCTGATTTTTGCTGGAGTCTCAGATGATAGGGTTAACCAGTGCTGGCAATGGAACTTGGGTAACGTAGGGAGAAGCGCACCTGTGAAGAGATACTCCTTGTTGATTTTCAGAGTCACACCGCATGCGGCTGGAGATGATGCAGTGAAGATGGCATGGATAACCTGGTCAGGACATTTGAAGGTCTAGCCAGTCCCAAGGAGAGAAAGATCTGTCAAACATCTACATATACAGTTTGGAACCTCACCGACTGCAGCTCTCAGGCACTATCAGTCATCACCCTTTGATATTTGCAGATCTGTAAGGTGAAAGCAATCATTTATTCCAGTTACCACACCCAGCCTCAAGGACGGCTAACTCATGTCTAAAGGTAAGTAATGATGTAAGGCACAGTGGGAGTAGTAAAAGGGCTTTATAAATGAAAACATTGCAATGTAGCAACCTGTGACAGAGGGTCAACCAACTATCTGTTAGAGAATGTAGTGATGGCTTTAATGAAGTGTCAGCTGAGTTCATATAGAGGAGGTCACCATAGACTTAGACCAACAGGAACAGCAACTGAGAAAGTAGGAATGTAGTTAGGGAGAGGCATTTTATAGAAGTAGACTTCATATGGTGGAAGCGCCACAACTACACTGCTCATACCCATCCAGATCTGTAAACATTGAAGGGTTGGAGCCAAGGGGAATAGAGAACTTGGACCAGCTGTCAGACTGGGGTTCAGGGGGCTTCAATGTTTCAGTGCAGGATGGAACAACCACTCAATAAAAAGGAGACTCATACCTTGATCTGTTGGATGTCATACTTGATGGCGTTAGACACAGCATTCTTTCCAACCACCTTCGCCCTGATCACTAAAAGAGGGAGACATTGTTTAACTAACATTTAAATCTATTTCAGTATACTAGTCAGTTACACTGATGGTGTAAGGGTGATATGGATCAGAGAGAACAGTGTAGAATGCTTTACAGACCCAATATTTTACAGTCTGTTCAGAATGTTTGTGCATAAGTGAAGATTGGCTGTAACATTTTGGCTAGGTTCACGCCAAAACAGACGACCAAGTACATTCCCCTCCTGGTCCTACATTCCTAGCTCTGGTATTATGCTTTTAATTAGACACACCTGGCTTAAGCATGCCCTCTGTAGATGATTGGTTCAGGTAGGAAGATAAGGCAGAGTGTCTGGTACAGTAGCTGCGGCTATAAGACTATACCATAGAACAAAACCTCAAGTCGTTGGCACATGGACTCTATAAGGTGTCGAAAGCATTCCATAGGGATGCTGGCCCATGTTGACTCCAATGCTCCCCACAGTTGTGTCAAGTTGGCTGAATGTCCTTTGGGTGGGGGACTATTCTTGATACATAAAGGAAACTTGAGCATGAAAAACACAGCAGCATTGCAGTTCTTGACATCTGGCACGTACTACCATGCCCCATTTAATGGCACTTCAATCTTTGGTCTTGTCCATTCACCCTCTGAAAGGTACACGTACATAAGACATGTCTCAATTGTCTCAAAGCTTAAACAACCCACTTTAACCTCTCCTCCCCTTAATCTAGACTGATTGAAGTGGATTTGACAGGTGACAGCAATAAGGGATCATAGTTTACACCTGGCCACCTCAAATAATAAAATGTGTAGGCACACTGTTCAAGCCTAAAGCAACGCAGGGCTCACAACCCTGTTCCTGGAGAGCTGCCGTCCTGTTTGTTTTTGCTCCAAACCTAATCTAGCGCACATGACTCTAATAATTAGCTGGTTGATAAACTGACTCAGGTTCGTTACAAATGGGTTTGGATTTAACATTTACAGGAGTATAGCGCTCCAGGAACAGGGTTAAGAGCCCTGGTTGTAGCCCATCTTACTGTCGCCTACTTAATTCTGTAAATAAGTGTGAGAAGATGTAAAAAGCTTAATGATAATGTCCTAATTATTTCTACTACGACCACAGACAATTCATAAAATGTTTGCATGCTGCGTATTGATAGTTCAACATGTAAAGAAAAGCTGAAAAGCAAAACGTCGCCAAAATTGCCTTACCAACGTCTGCATCGCAAAACGCCTTTTGGGGATGCGGTTGGGAGCATTTGCATGCATCTGCGATGTCTTCGACCCGCCAAAGGAACAGAACGAACAGAGTAAAGAAACAACTGCTTACATACCGCGTCATTTGGAAACAAATTATGGTTACCCAAATGTCACGAAAAGATCCGACTAATGAAAGTGTGAGGCGTAAATTACAATAGAACGTATTTCCCTTCGAGACTGTTCCCAGACCAACGGATAACTATTAGAAGTATTTTCCCCTCAACGTAATCATCCGCTTTTTATTGCAGGCTGTGAGCTCCTCCCCCAGTCAGAACCCAGCCTGTGGTAGGCTGAGCATTCTATTAATTCAGAACTGCAACCAGTCAGATAAAAAGACTCCTCTGTCTAATGGGACAACCACAGACCAGGCTCAACATGCCCGACTGCCATAAATTGGCCCAGCATCGTCCGGGTTTGGACGGGGTATGCGCAATTGTAAATAAGAATTTGTTCTTAACTGATTTGCCTAGTTAGATAAAGGTTCAATAAAATAAATAAAGCCTACTGGAATTCCTTAAAGTTTTGTTGTTTTCAATTTAAAAAAATTAAACACCTGGGGAAATTGTAGAGCAGGCTCAACTTGCCCAACTGCTCAGTTCACTTGCCCCTGTCATCCCATATCTTCTTAGGGAGCAGCTCCCGAGGTGACGGTTTTGGAGAGTCTGGCGTGCCCAAAGTAAAATGCCTCCCACTCAGGCCCAGAAAATAGGATATGCACATATTTAGTACCATTGGATAGGAAACACTCTGAATTTTCTAAAAGTGTGCATATCCTATTTTCTGGGCCTGAATGGGAGGCATTTTACTTTGGGCACGCCAGGCTCTCCAAAACGGTCACCTCGTGCGCTGCTCCCAAAGAAGATATATGAGATGAAAATGGCAGCCGGTTTTGACTGACGGCCGTTATAAACTTGAGCACTACAAGAGACAAGATAACACCATCCCTCCCGCTACTTTCGCACATTTGTTGTTGTCTGAGTGATGGAAATGCGTTAAATTGAGAGTAGTCGATGTGTTATGATAGATGTGACATTAAGGATTATAATAAATACCACTTTGATGTCATGCAAGCAAACCACACACATTTCTGTTTTTGAAAACTCATGTAATTTACAGTATCAATGTTTATGATCTCTAGCTTTATCCACAGTTACAAGGATGACATGCGTTATAGCCTGTGTTGTCTTGAACAGAATGTGCCTATCTGCGTCATATTGTGAAGAAAAATTGCCGCGGAACATACATTTGAATGCACTCATGACACCATTCTATGCGCAGCCGAATTACTATCTGTTTGTGTGAAGTGCCTTTTGAAAGCCTCCCAGCTAGCACATTTGGTTCCTTGGAAGTTGTGGGAATCCAGTTTTTTTATTATTCCCATTGGTTCTGAGAACAAAGCCATCAGTTTCCTGACTGGTAAAACGTGTTTGTTTTTTAAACGTTCCGAGAGCTGAAGTGTGAACTTCACCTGTTCCGGGAATGTTTATTTTTAGGTTGCAGGGAGGTTCTGAGAACGTTTTACTATGATTCCCTGAAAGTTTTCCTGGGAAGTTTTATTAATGTTCTGATAACAGAAATTATAGGTTATTTGAAGGTAATTCAATAACATTCGGAGAACATGTTTCAAATGAGACTTAGTTTGGGCTGACTGTTTTCAACTCTCAGCACAGATAGGACACATGGAAATTCATTTGCTTAGGCATTCATTTTTTGTTGTGGAATCTTCTGTTCTCTATCCATGGAATTAGTCCACTGCGCCACCAGGATGGAGCTAGCATGTCATACGAAGCTGTTAATGTGAGTCTATTCAAACACACCCATTTCAAAGAAAACAAGCACTCATTATTAAGATCAGGTGTGGACAATTAGTGGGCGCAGTCAACAAACCTGAGTTCAGGAGTAAAAATGTGCTTAACAAGTCAGATAATCAGTTTTTTGGACTCACTTTGTGGGAAATAATAGTGTTTAACATGATTTTTGAATGACTACCTCATCTCTGTACCCCTCACATATATTTATCTGTAAAGTCCCACAGTCAAACAGTGAATTTCAAACACAGATACAACCACAAAGACCAGGGAGGTATTCCAATGAATCTCAAAGATGGCCACCTATTGGTAGATGGGGAAAAAAGCAGACATTGAATATCCCTTTGAGCATGGTGAAGTTATTAAATATACATTGGGTGGTGTATCAATACACCCAGTTACTACAAAGATACAGTCGTCTTTCCTAACTCAGAGAGGAAGAAAAACGCTCAGGGATTTCACCAAACAGTAACAAAGTTTAATGGCTGTGATAGGAGAACTGAGAATGTATCAACAACATTGTAGCCACAATAGTAACCTGTTTGAAATAAGGAGCTAAAGTAATACTGCTAAAAATGTGCCAAAGCAATTCACTTTTTGTTCTGAAGACAAAGTGTTATGTTTGGGGCAAATCCAATACAACACATTATTGAGTACCACTACATATTTTCAAGCATAGTGGTGACTGCATCATGTTATGGGTATGCTTGTAATTGTTAATTAAGGACTGAGGAGTTTTCGGGATAAAAAAGAAACCAAATTTAGCTAAGCGCAGGGAAAAATCCTAGAAAAAAAACCTGCTCAAGTCCGCTTTCCACCAGACACTGGGAGATGAATTCACCTTTCAGCAGGACAATAGCCTAAAACACAAGGCCAAATCTACACTGGAGTTTCTTACCAAGAACAGTGCCGAGTTACAGGTTTGACTTAAATCTGCTAGAAAATCAATGACAAAACTTGAAAATGGTCTAGCAATGATCAACAACAAATTTGACAGAGTTTTAAGCATTATGAAAAGAATAATAGGTAAATGATGTACAATCCAGGTGTGGAATGCTCTTAGAGACTTACCCAGAGATAATCACAGCTGTAATCGCTGCCAAAGTTGCTTCTACAAAGTATTGACTCAGGGGTGTGAATACTTATGTAAATTAAATATTTCTGTATTTCATGTTCAATAAATTTGCAACAATTTCTAAAAACATGTTTTCACTATGGGGTACTATGTGTAGATGGGTGAAGAAAAAACATAAATGTAATCAATTTTGAATTAAGACTGTAACACATTTTGGACACTTTCTATCCCTGGGCCTACATGATGCAACACTGCATAAATCAAGCTCTGTCCTGTTAGTTGTATTGTCTAATCACAGTTGTCTCTGTGTCTGTGTAAGGGAAACTCCCCTGTTATTACAGTTTTAAAATATATAATTCATATCCGAAACGTTGCTGCAGTTTGACAGGGTTTTCATCCTCCCTATAGGGCCAGGAGTTTTTCCAGTTTAAATCTATTTATCTATCTGATTAGAAAAAGTCACCGTAGCCAATATAAAACCATTCTTCAACTGATTCATCACTATGTCATACCCTACACAGAGAGATTGACTTTAAGGTCTGAAAGGCACTTTCCCATTGGCCAAATCAGCAGTATTTTATGGTTGCCGAAAATTATGGTCACTTACCCGATAGTTGTTTACACGCAGAAATTCCATAACTTGTCGGCCCCTTAATTAAACAACAGGGAGGAAGTAGAAAACTCTGGCCTGCTACATCAGACACATACTCCAAACTTTACAGAGCATGATTTCAAGATTTCAACGTGCAGCTCACGTCTGACAGGGCATATACACTAGAGACAGTATCACATTGTGAAACAATAGCTTCTCATAAATTTTCAATGAAAGTAAAGCGGTGAGAAGCAGAGTGGCCAGGGACCATTGGGAGATGCAAGCATGGGAGAGGGAGCTGAACAGGGCTGGACTAAAGTTGGGTAATGTGCTGATCATCAAGCAAATCTTTGGTGATATTGCTTGCGAGTAACCAATCGAACCTCACCAGAGCTTCCAACCCCTACTTGATTGGTTGACAATGGCTGTTGATACCTAGCACTAATTAGCATGTTTGTTAGCACCCACATGAGGGCGAAGCTAGCATGGCTAGGTGAGTTACCGCTATATAGTGTATCTCAGCTGGAGTAACAGGATAAAGTGGCTCGCGCTCTGCTCGCCCTGACTAAAAGTTACACTTCCAGTGTAGCAGGTAAAAAATATATATTTTATGAAGCTCCTACTGAAATTATTTACAGTTTGGTTGTATTCAGTTTAAAAATCCTCAGCCTAATGGGACAACAAACAGAGCAGGCTCAACTTGCGCGGCTGCCATAAATGTCATAAACTGTCCGCCTTTCACTTAAATAATGGGGATGAACCAGAAATATCTGTTTTAGGCTACGGCCTACTGGAATTCCTTACAGTGTTGTTGCTTTCAGTAAAAAAAAATCACCTGGGGTAACTTTAGAGCTGGAGAAAAAAACACTCTGGGACCTGTGGTGCCACCTCTTTGACCAATCAGATTCACGGAAATCACAGGTCACGCGGGTCGGGTGTGGCACACATGTTATAGCAGCCTACACCTTAAAAAAATGTTAGAGTCGATGACCACGCCCCATGGAAATCTAATTGGCATAATACAAACATCTCCATCAAAATCTGTCTGTTCAAGCTAGAGATATCAGTTTTTTTGCATGGCATGGTGGAAATTCAACACCAGGGTCACCTGATGTCTATTAAATGAATCACTCTTTATTATGATGAGGTTCACAAACTCAGTCCAAGCTTCACAAACTCTGCCAAGGGTGTTCCCTTTCAGTCCTTGTATACTGCTACACAAACATGTCATACAAGCAAAATTTACATTATTCATTATTAACATTGGTACCTGCATGTGACTGAGTGGTACCTCACAAGGCATCTTCTCTCAAAGCTGAGACCTTGAAACTGTGATACTCCTTTTGGTTCCCAGAGCAATGTTCTGGGCGTACTGCCAATTGGTCTGAGGAGGAGGTCACAGTCAACTGCACGAACCAAGATAGAGTGAGAGGAGATGGTTTGTACAATTCAAGACTATCTCTGCAGACAATAAAATGTTCCCTCACATTCCCTCCTTTTATCACTTCTGTGGTAACGATTGTAACATTAAGGTAATCATTAAATTATGGCTTAAACTATCAAATTAGGTTCAATCAAAATACTTATATTAAAGTGAGCTAAATCAACACAGACACACGCACACACACACACACACTTCATTACACAATTTAATTTATGGCAATACTATCATAATAAAGCAAATATCTACAGGCAAGGTTATACTTCTATCAACAGGAGTGAATCTATTAAAAAACACACACATACACAAGGGATCCGTAGATTGAGGTAAATAAATCTCTCAATGTTTAATCATTGTTTCCATTGCTCGTACCACAATCGGGTTGCATTGACATTTGTTCTGTATTAACTGTCCCTGGGACATCAAATAGTCAAAATCCACTAGGGCTTTCAAAAAGTTGGTGCTGACTTATCATCTCAATATTCAGTACTTAGACATTTACAATTCTGGACTGGTGTTATTCAAACTATCGAATTGAGTAAAAATAATTGGAAATGGTCAAAAACATATCTTATTCAATTATTCATACCTCTGTCCCCAATTCTCCCACTGTGTCCCTTTACACCCTGAGTTCAGTGAGTACCACTCACTTTCATTGGCAGCTTATCTATTGGTCCACAGGAGGCTTATCTTTAACCCAAACACCAGATGGCAGCCTTTCATTTAATATCAGTCCCAAGGCTCAATCCCTCTGTTCATCATGTGGCCTTGTATTGCAACCTTAGATTCTTCAAATTACTAAGATATTGCATTATTAGAGTGCTATCTGAAAGCCACTAATAACACATACTGTCAACACTCATGAAATTGGACATCAACTGATAGACCACTGTCTTTGTTACTTTCAACTAGGACCCTTCTACTCTTTCTTGTAGGAAAACCCTCAACCACTACTGCTAATACACACAGATCACTCTCAAACAATGTTCTGCTTTTACCCCCATTGTAAGTTTTAAAAACAAAACTATACAGAGAAAGTTGCCATGTTTGGAGGGCATCGTTAACGGGTTAACTTACAAGTAGGGCTGTGGTGGTCACGACATTTCATCAGCTGGTGATTGTCAAGCAAATAACTGTGGGTCTCACGTAATTGACCGTTAATTAACATGAACACATTCAGCATCTCCTGGCTTCCACATATAGCCTACAAGCCACTGATGCAGATCTTTGGAACATTTACATTAGAAAAAGTATAATAAATCCATGTAATATAGGCTACACCTTCACATTAGATCTATAATTTCTTTTAGACAGGTCTAAAGAAACATGAAATTAAGAAAATGTAGTCTATTTGAGAGGAGCAGAATAGCACACTGAGTTGTCCTTATGTCAGGCGTTATTTTATTTTATAGTATGAACAAAGCTGAATAAAATAGAAAGAATATTTTCTCAATGATTTGAGAGTGCGCACGTGCGGCTATTCTGTGTTGAGCGGTTTACAAATAGATACTCCTACAGTTGAAGTCGGAAGTTTACATACACCTTGGCCAACTACATTTAAACTCAGTTTCACAATTCCTGACATTTGATCTTAGTAAAAATTCCCTGTCTTAGGTCAGTTAGGATCACCACTTTATTTTAAGAATGTGAAATGTCAGAATAACAGTAGAGAGAATGATTTATTTCAGCTTTTATTCTTTATCACATTCCCAGTGGGTCAGAAGTTTACATACACTCAATTAGTATTTGGTAGCATTGCCGTTTCAGGGTAGACTTCCACAACCCAACCTTCCCACAATAAGTTGTGTGAATTTTGTCCCATTCCTCCTGACAGAGCTGGTGTAACTGAGTCAGGTTTGTAGCGATCCTTGCTCACACATGCTTTTCCAGTTCTGCCCACACATTTTCTATGGGATTGAGGTCAGGACGTTGTGATGGCCACTCCAATACCTTGACTTTGTTGTCCTTAACTTCTTTGGGACCGTTTTGGAGAGCCTGGCGTGCCCAAAGTAAAATGCCTCCCATTCAGGCCCAGAAAATAGGATATGCACATATTTAGTACCATTGGATAGGAAACACTCTGAATTTTCTAAAAGTGTTAACATTTTGTCTGTGAGTATAACAGAACGGATATGGCAGGCAAAAACCCTAGGAATTTCTGTCCTGGAAAAAGTGATTTTGACACATTGCCTCATTTAGAACCCCTCCCTTATGAAAATGCCCATATAAGGGCATATGAATGCAGTACCTATTGCTTCCTCTGGATGTCAACAGTCTCGAGAAAGTGTTCTGATTCTTTTTAGATGCTTTTAGAGCAGAGAAGACGACGAATAAGGAAGTGGCCACACAGAATGTCAATAGAGGAAAAGGCGCGTTCACGGCTGGCGCGCTCTTTGTTTTTTTCCCTTTCTTATCGCCCAGTTTATATTCCGGTTGAAATATTATACATAAGTGTTCCTAAGGATACATTTAAAATTATGTTTGTTCTTGGACAAGTTTATAGGTATAAGTTGAACGAGTTCTCTTCACGTTTCAATGGACAATTGGAGGCTCTATTTTCTCATAACGCGCCAACCAAACGGAGATTTATGGATATAATACATTACTTTTTCTAGCATCCCACCGCTCCCTAAGAAGTTAAGCCATGCTGCCACAACTTTGGAAGTATGCTTGGGTCATTGTCCATTGGGAAGACACATTTGCGACCAAGCTTTATCTTCCTGACTGATGTCTTGAGATGTTGCTTCAATATATCCACTTAATTTTCCTCCCTCATGATGCCATCTATTTTGTGAAGTGCACCAGTCCCTCCTGCAGCCAAGTGTAACCAGTGTGAAATGGCTAGTTAGCTAGCGGGATGCGCACTAACAGTGTTTCAATCGGTGACGTCACTCGCTCGAAGACCTTGAAGTAGTTGTTCCCCTTGCTCTGCATGGGCCGCAGCTTTTGTGGCGCGATGGGTAACGATGCTTCGTGGGAGGCAGTTGTTGATGTGTGCAGAGGGTCCCTGGTTCGAGCCCAGGTAGGGGCGAGGAGAGGGACGGAAGATATACTGTTACAAAAGCACCCCCACAACATGATGCTGCCACCCCCGTGCTTCACGGTTGGGATGGTGTTCTCCGGCTTGCAAGCCTCCCCCTTTTTCCTCCAAACATAACAATGGTCATTATGGCCAAACAGTTCTATTTTTGTTTCATCAGACCAGAGGACATTTCTCCAAAAAGTACAATCTTTTTCCCCATGTGCAGTTGCAAACCGTAGTCTGGCTTTTGGAGCAGTGGCTTCTTCCTTGCTGAGCGGCCTTTCAGGTTATGTCGATATAGGACTTGTTTTACTGTGGATATAGATACTTTGTACCCGTTTCCTCCAGCATCTTCACAAGGTCCTTTGCTGTTGTTCTGGGATTGATTTGCACTTTTCGCACCAAAGTACATTCATCTCTAGGAGACAGAACACGTCTCCTTCCTGAGCGTTATGACGGCTGCGTGGTCCCATGGTGTTTATACTTGCGTACTGTTGTTTGTACAGATGAACGTGGTACCTTCAGGCATTTGGAAATTGCTCCCAAGGATGAACCAGACTTGTGGAGGTCAAAAACTTTTTCTGAGGTCTTGGCTGATTTCTTTTGATTTTCCCATGATGTCAAGCAAAGAGGCACTGAGTTTGAAGGTAGGCCTTGAAATACACCCACAGGTACACCTCCAATTGTCTCAAATGATGTCAGTTAGCCTATCAGAAGCTTCTGAAGCCATTACATCATTTTCTGGAATTTTCCAAGCTGTTTACCGGCACAGTCAACTTAGTGTATGTAAACTTCTGACCCACTGGATTTGTGATACAGTGAATTATAAGTGAAATAATCTGTCTGTAAACAATTACTTGAGTCATGCACAAAGTAGATGTCCTAACCGACTTGCCAAAACTATAGTTTTTTAACAAGAGATTTAATGACTCCGACCTAAGTGAATGTAAACTTAGAACGTCAACTGTATATACTTAATTTAGAGGTATTCATGTTACTTGTTCTACAAACGTTGGGCTATATGTTTCGATTTTTAATACATTGTAAGCTTGCATGACGCAACTCTAATGATAATTTGAAAAATGTTGCTTGAAAGGCATGAGCTTTGCTTCGTTTTTTTGCACAGGCTGTACACACTTCATCACTCTCTCATTCACAATTTGAGAAGCTATTGATAATGCCTCAAATTTCCCGGTGGCATCCCCTTTGTGTGGCCATAATGCACCCTAAAAAAATCCATGCCTTTTGCAGCCCTTCTCCCTAAATGCTGGCGTCTCTGAAGCACCTCTCACTCACACGGCTCTCAATCACGTGATGGGGTCTTTCTCACAGGCTACAAGTGAATACAGACACATCGGGGATGCAACGGTGCACGTCCTTATCCAATTCCGAGGTGCATATTGAAGATATTGGAACAACTGTCCACATTTACTTTTCGTCAGCCAACAAGATAAGTAGGCCTAACAAACAGCAAAAGCACCTGCCTAAACATAGTCTGGGACAGTTGTGGAATGTGATCGACCCCAAATTAGTACAACCACTACCATAAAAAAAATGTTTTTACGCAATGAGGCTGACGCAGCAGATCAGAACGTTTAGCTTAAATGTTGATAAACGATTAGGCTATTTCTTCACATTATAAGTGCCGCAATGTCCACACGGCAGTGTTCCATTAGCGCGGAAACACCATTCTCAAAAGTGACCACAAATGCAGTTATGCATGTAATGCATGTTGAAAATGATCTTCCCCAAACTTGAAACTCACTCGCTGCATACAGTATGCATGTCAGTTAGGCTCTACACCCGTTGTAAAGCGGATTAATGTGCTTCATTTTAGACATTTTTGGGCCACTTTAGTTGTGATACAAACCTCATCAAAACATATCATTGTATATAGATTTGTTTTTTTTCCTACTGTATTATTGACTGTATGTTTGTTTTACTCCATGTGTAACTCTGTTGTTGTATGTGTTGAACTGCTTTGCTTTATCTTGGCCAGGTCGCAGTTGTAAATGAGAACTTGTTCTCAACTTGCCTACCTGGTTAAATAAAGGTGAAATAAAAAATTAAAATATAGGCCTATGGGCTAGGCTACACAAGGTGTGTGACTATGATTCAAAAAAGTCCCCCCAAGAAATACCCAGCTTAAGGCAAGAAAGAATGTATCATTCACAAGTGATAGGCTAATATTGTCACCCATCAGAATATTCTTGATTTGATCTTGTCTTTACATATACTAAATAATATTTGTGTGAAATTTGTTTTGATTCAGACCATTATCATGCACCTGTCTGGAAACAGGGGCAGGGGGGAAAAATACATGTAATCTCTACACTTAAATAGCAATTGAAGGACGCTTTTCCTGTGGTCCATTTTCATGCCAGCCAGGTAGGCTATACTCCTGTTGTAAAGATAAGCAATGTGCTTAATATTAGGAAAGTTGAGAAATAAATATAGTAGGCCTAGCCTATAGAAACCTGATGGGAAACTCCTCTTTTTAATAGAGGCCATCACTCTGTTTTCTCACGCAATTGCATATCCTATAGAAAGTTTGGGAAACATGAGCTCATGGGCTCTCATGAAGTGTTTGATTAGTTTCGATTAAACTTGCATTGATGTCAGAGTGATTAGAGGGACAATAGAGTAGAGTGCCGAGTACCAGGCAGTTAGCAAGTGATGGCGGTGATACAGTCACTCCCACAAGTGGTAAACCTGCTCCTACTTTAACTGGCCCACACACCCAACTCTTTTTCCAGATGTAAGGTTAGCAACCATTTCTGCTCTAGAGAGGAACCGATTGTCCTCATGGTTATGAGATCCCAGCAGGGCTCTCCTTCTCTGATGACCTTCTACTTCTGGGCCACTACTCAGGTCCTGCGTTTGTCCCTTTGGCTCAGGATTTCTCTCACCCTCTGTCAGGTGTCCTACAAGAGGACAACCCATTGTATTTATTAGCACTCCTGTGCTAATGCAGAGGGCCACACTGCACCACCGTAACTGGCGAGGCCCCATCTTCTCCTGGATCATCTGCAGTGCGACGCGTGGATCCAGGTATCTCTGTCAGAAACCTTCACCGCAGTGGGGGTGGTCAGAAGAACTTGGTACGGCCCTCTCCAACAGGGTTCCTGACAACTCTTTCTCTTGAAGTCTTCGACAACCACGAAATCACCAGGTTCAAATAGTGCCCAGCTCCACCTGCCAGGTTCAGGAAAGACACCTTCACCCAGGCGAGAGTGTCTTAAGAACACTGTTATGGTCACACAATACTCAACCATGTCTTCCTCCAGTCCTTGCAGGGACAACCTGTTCTAGGGAAAAGGTGTGTTAGTTATCCTCACAGGATGGTCAGTCAGCAAATGGGATGCAGGGATACTGAAATGTCGCGTCCAACATTGTTAGTCATGCAAATCAAACATATCTTGCCGAAATGTTCTGCAAAACATGCTGTACACCAATATTTATTTACAAAATCCACCATCCCTCCTTTTGACACAATGTATTGACTGCAGCCCCAGTGTCTACCAAAAACAGAATTCTATGTTTAACTAAAATGTCAAGTGGAGTTTGGTTTGACAAGGTGGTTAATTTTAGCATTTGACAGATTTCTTCTGGTTCTTCATTAGTTTCTTTACTTGACTTTAACATTAATCTGAAGACTGTTATTTATCTATTAACTAACTATGTTTAATTGTTACCCAATTAATCATGTAACAATTAAGTCATTAGGATCTGGGGCACCACGAGAGCGGTTCTTTAAAGAGTTACCATCTCCCGAATTAAACTCTAAAAAGGTCTTTACCTATCACATCTATAAACAGTCAATTTATTAATCATAACCTCGTATCATATCATAATTTAGAACAGTTGTAATCTCCTTGCATCTGCAAAAACCAGATCCTTCCTTATGATTCAGTACTACACAAACTGGTTTAAATATTTATTTACTAGCTAATTAAATGGGCACACAGAATAAAACACACACACACTCTGCACCGGTTATTGACTGGAGACTTAATACACTGAAAACAGGTCCCTAGCGGAATGACAACATGGATGCTCGTGAACCTGTTTGAGCTAGGGGGCAGTATTTTGAAGTTCAGATGAAAAAAGTGCCCAAAGTAAACTGCCTGTTACTCAGGCCCGGAAGGATATGCATATAATTAGTAGCTTTGGATAGAAAACACCCTGAAGTTTCTAAAAGTGTTAAAATAATGTATGTGAGTATAACAGGCGAAAACACAAGAAATAAAATATTTGTGACCTTTGCTCTGTTTGATACTCTCCCTATTGATTTTAAATCTGATCCAGCTCCAAGATTGCAGTACCTATGGCTTCCACTAGATGTCAACAGTCTATACAGAGTTTGGAAGCTCTAGCAGTGAGCAGAACGGATAGGAACAGGAAATAGTCGAGGTAGCTCAGATGTCAACAAGATTTCACGGGCGCGAGACCGTGTGCGCGCCCCACTTTATTTTCCTTTCATAATGTTTAGGTTACCATCCAAGTGAAATATTATCACTAATATTCATAAAAGGATAGCTAAGGATGCATTATAAATGGTCTTTGATTTGTTTAGGAAAGGTTTATAGGTATATTTGAACGCGTTCTCTTCACGGTTCAATGGGCGATTCGACGTTGGATTTTCTGATCATAACACGCCAACCAAACGGAGATTTATGGATATAATAAATGACTTTTTCTAACAAAAGAACCATTGGATGTCTTCGTTGGACACTTGGGAAGCCCTCAGCAGAAGTTCTTCGGAAGGTAAGGGATTTATTTTAGCTCTGCTATGGGTTTTGTGAGACCCGCGCTGGATATGAATTTATGCTAATGTGGAAAATATGTGGGGTGCTATCCTCAATCAAATGTTGTGCTTTCGCCGTAAAGCCTTTTTGAAATCTGACAATGCTGTGATATTGCCAAGAATCAGAGCTTTTGGTGACTATGCAACACTTGTATATTGATGAATGTTTAATAATTCAACTTTTGGATTTTGAATTTGGCGCCTTACATTTCACCGGGTAGTGTTGGGAGTGGCCCGCTAGCGCGCCGCTACTCCCTAAGTAGTTAACAAAAAAAACGTTCCGAGTTTTTCATTTTACATGCACCACCCATATTATGGAAACTTCATCTATGTAAGTGGGTATAATTTCCAAGTTACACTATTTCCTTTATAAATGTTTTAATGACATCACAAAATAACATTTGTGTTCTATAGATCGCCTCTAACCATTCCCCACATTCTATGTTAGAAATATTGTTCCAATATTCCCTTTTGAACGTGTTAGAGTTTCAGCTGGAAAAAAGGGTCTGTTGAGAAAAAACTCTTGATTTACAACAGGACGTGAGTTGTTAATCCCCACTAGCTATTTCCTTCCCCCTCTATGGGTGAGAGGGTGTCTGATTGAAGTTATTCATTGCAAACCTGATCTGACATATTTGTATTCTCATGGTCACCCATGACAGTCCCCATCTGGTGGTTTCAATCATGGAAGGATTCTGCAAGTTGCAACCCACCACAAGAATGGTTGTGGATTGTCGTTACGGACCCGTCGTCCGGTTGTCCAGGCTGGTGGATCTAGGTAGTAACTTAGGCAGACGTTATCAACGCACAACACTCATGCAACACATCATTACATTACACTAACTGGTGGTCTTATGGGGAACTTGTTTAGGGCCGTATTACTTTCTAACTGTAAAAAAACAATATTCGAGAAAGCAAAAATATTTTTAAAATAAAAAGATACACGATAATACGTTTACAACACCTTAATCATCTACTTTCACTTCTCTATACATCCCTGCTTGTGGTTAAATTACTATCGTGACGTAGCCTAATGTCATGTTTAGGTCAGCACTACTTGAAGCTGTGTGGATTAAGGCATTCTCTAAAATGGCAACCAGAATGACAAGGCTTACATTGGGGACACTACACGGCTGACCTAGCGAACTCAGGGGAAGAGGCTGGGGATGCCGTGGATAGAATTGAAGACCCCAGACTCTAGGCCAGGTGTGACTGATGGCTGTATCATGGTTGTGGTAGCTGAGGTGAATATGTTGTGCACCATTGAGAGGGACACTAGATATGAGGGGATTCTATTAATTGCCAAGTGGTCCATAGAAGAGCTAACTTCACAGAGAAAATCCTCCAACAATCGAACCAATTGGACATGGTTCATGACCTCTAGCTTTCCTACCGACAGGAGGGTTATGTTCAGGAGAGTAGCGTGCGTGTTTACCACCAGAATAGTGTCCTGGAGAGACCTTCCCATGTGCTGCAACCTGAGTGCCTGTGTTTTCATCTGTTGCTGGATAAGTGGCATCTCTTCAGAAAGCTCCCTAATATTTATTTTGACTGTGGCTAGACTGACTGCGTTGATGGCCTAGAGCAAATAGTGACCCTACGGCTGCACCTATTGAGAGTAGCGCCCCAACTAATTTTTTGGGGCTGGGCTCTGCTAGTTCTGATTGCGTTACTGTGAACTGGGTTACTGAGTCCGGCCAACATGTGGGCAGTGTCTAGCTGGGCGTGCTTAACTGCCTGGGTGGTCCAATCAGCCCCGGCCCAAGTCAAATGTGCCGCATGTGGAATGTGTTAGTCACTGTGAGGAGATACTTGTTGCCGCTTGCCGACCTGGCAACTGGGCTGACCCAGTCAAACTAGACACATCCTCACGTATTGTACCACGTCTTGTTCCATGTGAGGAACAAGACATGGTACATGCCACATTGCGTGTGACCCACTGGTCGCATGTGGCTCGTTGTGGGTGTAACAGTATAGCTTCCGTCCCTCTCCTCGCCCCTACCTGGGCTCGAACCAGGGATCCTCTGCACACAACAACTGACACACGATGCATCGTTACCCATCGCTCCACAAAAGCCGCGGCCCTTGCAGAGCAAGGGGGAAACACTACTTCAAGGTCTCAGAGCGAGTGATGTCACCGATTGAAACTCTTAGCGGGCACCCCGCTAGCTAACTAGCCATTTCACACCGGTTACATGGGCATGAGCTATCATTATCCCCCTCTGTGTTTTGGGAACCACCCACCTTTGTGTGGCATCAGTTTCCAAAACATATACCAGTAGGTCATCTACAAGAGAGGGGTGCTGTTTAGTGGCGTACAGAGAACGCAAGTCGTGTGAGCCTGCCAAGGCCAACTCGGTCACTGGGTGGATTAGACAAGAAAGCCATCAAAGTGGCGAGGGTTTCATCTTGGTGTTGCATTGCTACCAGGTCATCATTCTGGAATGAATCAGTTAGCAACACGTTATTTTTGTGCAAAATTGTTTCCCGCGCTGCCACATGGCTACGTGTGACCAGCGACACCATGGGGGCACCAGTAATCAAAGTGTCCTGAGCATCTAACACCCAAGGAGTGCCATGAATTGCACCAGATTTCGCCATGCTATCGGCATGGTCGTTGCCAAGTTTGTCACGACCAGGTTATTTGGAGTGTCCCTTGACTTTCTTCCAATACACCGGTATGTCGTGTTTGGTTATTAGGTCGTCACAAGCTAGAATGTGCTCTTTGTTCTTCACTTCTTTGCCACTTGAAGTAGTCATGTGCTTTTGTTTCCAAAACGGCAAGTGGCATAAGAAGGTGAGTCTGCCATAGTTTGAGTCTGTGCAGATTACAAGTTGTGACAAGCTGTTTTTTACAGCAGTTATCCCTGATGCCTCACCCTCTAACTGTAGTGAGTGCTCCTGCTCAATATTGAAAACAGAGATCTCAGGGCTCTTAGCGCGGATCAATTTTGATGCCTTAAAAGGTGTGCTCGCAAGCTCTCTGAGTTCTGAGATTGGTTTGCCAATGTGGGCTGTAGGGCCCAAGTAGTTAATGAAGTTGGGATGGTAATAGCTCTTCCATTCCTGTTTTAGTGAGTAGGCCAAAGTAAGCTGAACAAAACCTATGATAGTATGTTTATGGGTGTTCATTCTGAGCTTGTTTGACGGCGGTAGCCATTCTGTTTTCAAAGCCGTGGCAAGTTTTGCATTGTCGTTTTGCACGTGTTGCTGGTGTAGACAGACAAACCTTGTCACGTGTCTATTTGACATTCTCTTCAACAGGTAAAGCCTGTCAGTACCCGTAGCATTCAGGTAGCGATCCAAGGCATCCTCATTGTCTGCTAAGAAAGTCTGTCGTTTTGCTTCGCTGGAATGGGGCCAAAGGTGCGGAAGTAATTGACGATTTTGTAAAAGGCGTCCGCGCCAAGTGTGTGGCGATGGTTTGCTTCATCGTGTGGGAAATTATCGGCCGAAAGGCCAAGAGAAGCCAAGCATTGGCTTTGTTGGCACGGAGGTGCCATATTACTCTGTGCCGAATGGCCAAGAGGAAAAGACTGAGGGACACCTGAGAGAGATAGTGCCTCTACAATTTCAGACCCTATGATGTTGATCCATCCTCAGTTTTCTCCCATCACAGCCATTAAAGTCCGTAGCCCTTTTAAAATCCCCAATGGCCTCACGGTGACACCCCTGAGCAGTTTCCTTCCTGTCCTGCAGCTCAGTTCAGAACGATGACTATCTTTTATGTCTGGGTGGTTTTATACATAATCCACAGCATAATTATTCACTTTATTGTTACCCATCTACCAAGCACTGCCCTTCTTTATACGCCTTTCAAAAAGCTCCCTGGTCTTTGAGGAACCTTACAGATGTATAAGGAACAGAGGAAGGGTAGTCATTCAAAAATCATGCAAACCCATTATATTTCAGTCCATGTGATTTGTTAAGCCAAAAGCTTTTCCTTTGGCGGTTAGTACTTTATAACTTTTTTTTGTTCATTTATATGCATTTTTTTGGGGGGGGGAATCCCTATTTAAAAAAAATATAGATATTTCAATCCCACTAACAATGTGAAAAAAATCCAAGGGGTGGTGAATACCAACTGTAAACATTACACTGAACAGGTTGATGTTTTTCATGAGTCTTGTCCTGAAGGCAGACCTGGGTGATTTTCCCCTTAGGCCAGCTGCACAGTCAAAATTATAACAATTCATTAAGGAAAATTAGCTTTGTCTTAAATTAAAGGTTAGCAGTGTGATAAAAGTGAAGTTTAAAATCAGATGTTATGCCTGTGCCCATCTGCAATGTGGCATCCAGTACAATATAGACAAAGAACGCTAACCCGCACTGTGAACCAAATCAACCAAGTTTAGCTTCTACGTTGCAGAGAAATCAAATATTTTTGTCCGTAGTAAGATAAGCCATTCAATTAAATAAAGCAGTTAGTGAATTCAACTAGCGTGCCACTTTTACCACTCCTGTGAGAGTAAAACAAAAAAAAGGGGGGGGGGACCAACTCCATATTAATGAGAATGATGTTGGAATGAGATGTTAGACGAGCAGGTGTCCACATACTTGGTCATGTAGTGTACACGCTTTGTAAATGATGTCTGAGTGTTGGATCCCCTGGCTATCTGTAAATAATAAAACAGCTGCCGTCTGGTTTGCTTAATGTAGTTAATTTGAAATGGTTTATACGTGATACTTAAGTATTCCAGCAATTATATTTACTTTTGATACATAAGTATATTTAAAACCAAATAGACTTTTACTCAAGTAGTATTTTACTGGTGGCTTTCACTTGAGTAAAAGTAAAGATAATGTAGTCATTTTCTATTCAGCTATGACAATTGGTTACTTTTTCCACCAATGCTAACTAGTAAGGAACTCTCCTCACCTGGTTGTCTAGGTCTTAATTGAAAGGAAAAACCTGCAGAAACTCAGACCTCCGTGGAATGAGTTTAACACCCCTGCTTTGTGGCAACAAAACATGAACACTTTATATTGACACTGTATAAGCATTTGTAAATTATTATAAAGTGTAACTTGTACAGAGAATGTATTGTTTCTAAAGCACTTGTTTTCTTGTACAAGGTGAAGTCTGGTTTACAGTAGGCCATGATGCTGGAAGAATTTTGTGAAGCAGTTTAACCCAATGAGTCCCAGTTTTTGGACTTCTAATACCTTTTTAGAAAGTGTGTTTGAGCTAAACACTTATAGGTTGTCCATGTCTACTGCATCCGTTGGTACCAGGCATTAGTTTGTAATTAACGGGGAATGAGGTAGAGGGGTGTTTGTGAGAGATGGGCAGATCCCAAAGGGGCCAAGGGCAGGGTCACTTCCAAAAACATCTGTAGAGTCTGAATGGGTTGAGGTACTATTAAAAGCCATTTATGAAATCCAAGGACTGTGTCTTTAGTACTGTAATACACTTACATAGTAGCTGTCACAAACACCAAACAGTTGCATAATCATTACCCAGTGAGGAAACAATTTCATGAAAAGCTGATTCTGCTTCGATCTCAGGACTTATATGGTTAACCAGTGCTGGCAATGTAACTTGTGGTAACATAGTGAGAACAGCAACTGTGAAGAGATACTCCTTGTTGATTTCCAGAGTCACGCCGCACCAGGCTGAAGAGTGAGTAGTGAAGATGGCATGGATAACCCGGTCAGGACCTTTGAACATCTAGCCAATCACAAGGAGAGAAAGAAGGATCTGTCAAACATTTACAGTTTTGAACCTCACGGACTGCAGCTCTCAGGCACTGTTAGTCTTTCCTAATTCCCTCCCTCTACCCCATCCCTTTTTGATGTTTGCAAGCAATCAGGTTTTATTTAATCAGCTTTCTGAATGTCCCTATGGAGGCACCACAACAAATATTTGAACATTTTGAAGATCGTTCCACAAATCCAGCAAAAAATATACTGAAAGCTGGTTTACCTAACTCCAAAAAGGCTTTTTGTCATTACATTCTGGTAGAGAATATAGCTTGAATGAAGTGGCATCTAATAGCTTTAATGAAGTGGCATCTAATAGCTTCAATGACGTGGCATCTAATAGCTTCAATGAAGTGGCATCTAATAGCTTCAATGACGTGGCATCTAATAGCTTTAATGACGTGGCATCTAACGGCTTTAATCATGTGGCAGCTGAGTTAATATAGATGTCGCCATAGTCTAGGACCAACAGGAACATTGAATGAATAATCCAATTTCTACTATTTATTGAGAGGCATGTCTATAGAAGTTGACCTTTTTTCCCCACATATGGTGGAAGCTCCACAACAGCACAGCTTCTACCTATTCATATCCTTAAGATCTGCAAACATTGAAGGGTTAGAGCCAATTGGGACCAGCTGTCAGACTGGGGTTCAGAGGGCTTCAATGTTTCAGTGCAGGAAGGACAACCACTTAATAAAAAGGCTGATCATACCTTGATCTGTTGGACGTCATACTTGGTGTTACCAGACACAACTTCCACTCCAACCACCTTTGCCCTGATCACTAGAAGAGAAACATGGTTTAACTCCAGTCAGTGTACTGGTCAGTCAGACATTGATGGTTTAAGGGTGTTAAGGAATCTGAGAGAACATAGAATCCCTTACAGACCCAAGATGTCACAGGATTTAGCAACATGCTCTACCAACAAATATTGTGCCCTCAGCAGCAAAGCCATCATTCCATCTCATGTCAAGTGTCCCACATTGTGTCCCTCAATCATGTTGGAGAATAAACCAAGGATGAAATCGCTTAGCTTCAAACAGTTGTCCATAAACTCAACAGGAACTGTCCTCAGGGAAGCTTGATGCGTGCCATCATACCTCTTCACTAACAAACAGTAATCTGAGGCACAGTACTTCTCGCTGAGAGGTCAAGTATAGGTGCTCATGATGTAATGCTGTCCAAGACCCTCAACCATCCTGTCTTACCATACCGCACCAGTCCTTGAAGTAGAATGAAGAAGGTGCTGGTCCACTTTAATTTCACAGGACATTTTAATTCCACAATGCTGGTAGTCATGTTTTACAGTGTCTAACCTAGAGGTGCCTGTACTCAAGCAGTTGGTAAAGTGCTGGTAATACTGATATCAGCTTGAGATGTCGAAAGCATCACTTAGTAGAATGAACCGTTAGCCAACCTGTCCGTGTGATAAATGAGTGAGTACATCCTACAGCACAGTGACATAATAGCTGAGACATGTAGCCTAAGTACCCTTAGCCATTTAGGCTTAACTTACTCTGATGAGTTCTCTGTAAAATGTCAAGTATGTAAAGCGTTGGATAATGTCATGTTGAAGTGAACATTTGTTTTGAAACAGAGACAGTAAAACAGTACTTTTGTTTAAATGTAAGAAAATATAAACTTTTAGTATATACACAGTAATTTAGCTTTTGGACAAAAAAGTATTCTGTAGGCATAGAGCAGGGATGGGAAACGCCAGTCTCCGGGGATGTGAGTGGTGTCACACTACTACCCCCCCATCACTACCAAACACAGCTGACTGAACTAATTGCATTCTAAACTGAAGGTCATGATTAGTTTATTGTTGGAGTCAGGTTTGTTAACAGAGACAAAAGTGACAGCAATCAGGCATGATGACTGGAGTTTCCCATACCTGGCCTAGAGCAAAATATAACACTTAATGATTACACCCTACGCCAATTCCATTTACTCCAAACAGAAGAAGCGAATGAGAGTTTCTATTGGAAAAATTCAGGTAGGTCCCTTCATTAGCTCTGTAATGAATACACCCCAGGTGTAGCCCATTTTACTGTTATTTACATAAGTGAGAGAAGATGTAAATATAGGCCTAAAGATCATGTCTTAAAAATGCAGAGAACCACAGAGAATTCATAACATATTTGCATGATGCGCATTGATAGTGTAGTACACAGCCCATCAACATGTGAAGAGAAACTCTAGAAGTAAGAAATGTTGCCAAATTTGCCTTACCGATGTCTGCATTGCAAAAAGCCTGTTGCGGATGTACAATCATGCAAGTGCAAGCTTCTGCGATTTCATCAAACCGCCAGAGGAACAGAACGACCAGAGTAATAAAACAACTGCTTACGGACCATTTTAGAAACTGATTATTTTACTGTCGACTCTATAGAAGAAAACAAATATTGCGTGGAAGGAAAAAATGTTTACCCCATGACAATTCAGTCTATAACTACGAGAAACCAATTAAGACTTCTAAATACTACAAAGAATCAGCTGCCTTTTATTGCAGGATGTTAGCTCCACCCCCCAGTCAGAACCAAGCTAGTGGTAGGCTGATCATTCTATTTATCCGGAACCACAACTACTCTGGGATCTGTGCTGCCACCTCTTTGACCAATCAGATTCACAGAAATTACGGGCCGTGCAGGTCGAGCATAGCGCTCTCTGATTTATATAGACGTGTGCCATCATCTTCCCACCAGGATTATTTTAGCAAACAGGAAAATAACCTTACTCCCAATAGACAAGCAAAAACTCATTAGAGAAATGTTGTAGCAGCCTACACCTGAACATTAGCGATCTGACATGGAGTATCAGTCTGATCAAATGTAGACCTCTATGGACCCTGTCTAATCTGGCCAGGGGAAACAAAGTGGTAACACTATGTATTTATAGCCAAAGACAATTTATTTGTGTTTGGAGAAAATGTGAACTTGATCAACTTTGGTTCATATTATATAACTTTGGTTGGCTTGGCTACCTAGGCCCAGAGGTGGAAAAAGTAGGCTACCCAATTGTCATTGAGTAAAAGTAAAGATACCTTCATAGAAAGTGAAAGTAACCAAGTAAAATATTGTATACTGAAGTAGTACTTCAAAATATTTTTTACGTAGTTACTTTACACCATTGTCTTCTTTAATCCAAAATTCATCAAATCAACAAAAGGTGATGACATAGGCTAGACTGTTAATGGACCTTTAACAGTATATGGGTCATTCTACAGAAGTGGTGCAAATTGGGGGTTGAAAAGAAAGGCTAATTTGTATCCTATTTTTAACCAAACCTTCAGCACGTTCCAATAGGAATCTCCAGTATATTATTCATACACTTACTGCAGATTTGAAATATTTACCTGAATTCCCTACCACCCCACTCAATTTGTCACTACCGAAACATAGTGAAAAAGTTGCAGTTAAGGAAGAACCATGTACGATACAGTTCATTTGGATTAACCTTCTATTACAGATACAAAAAACATGATTTTTAACCTGATGTTCAAAACCTTTCAATTTAATTTAGAGAAGTAGAATTTCTATTGCGTGTTAATTGTATGAATCTAAAACTTGTTTATTGATTGAATTACTTATGCATCTAATTAATTATGTTGTTAGATGTTTAAATTATCACTACCTATCTTTATGTTGGCAGAATAACAGGCATTTTGGTGTCAAGTGTCAATCATAGAGATAAATGGAGGACTCTAGATGGATATAACTCGTTTTAGGAAAGACATTGCCATTGAGGGCTTCCACCATTTAAAAGTAGTCAACTGGGTGGGGATTCCTATGGGTTGGGAGTGATCAGCCAATGATCAGAGTATTGTCTTCTTCAAATTGGGTTGCCTATGGTTTGTAAACCAAAGACTAAGATAATATCCAGGAGCTAAGACCAAGATTTACACCAGGACATTTGTCCCAAGACCCAGACCCAATAAGTTGAGACCATGAAAAGTTAAAGACTGAATTTATGTGGTCTCAAGACCAAGACCACAAGATCAAGAGTCCATGGGCCCTTTCTTCAATTGTAAGAAACTCAAGCACAGTAGAGTAGGGTACAGTACTGTAGAGAAGGGTACAGTACAGTAGGGTACAGTAGAATAGGGTTCAGTAAAGTAGGGTACAGTGGAGTGGAGTACAGTACAGCAGAGTACAGTACAGTAGGGTACAGTACAGTAGAATAGGGTTCAGTACAGTAGGGTAAGGTACAGTACAGCAGAGCAGGGTACAGTACAGTAGGGTACAGTACAGTAGAATAGGGTTCAGTACAGTAGGGTAGGGTACAGTACAGCAGAGCAGGGTACAGTACAGTAGGGTACAGCACAGTAGAGTAGGGTAGGGTACAGTAGAATAGGGTTCAGTACCATAGAGTAGAGTAGGGTAGGGTACAGTAGAGTAGGGTGCAGTACAGTAGGGTAGAGTACAGTACAGTAGGGTTCAGTACAGTAGAATAGGGTTCAGTACAGTAGAGTAGGGTAGGGTACAGTAGAGTAGGGTACAGTACAGTAGAATAGGGTTCAGTACAGTAGGGTACAGTATAGTAGGGTAGAGTAGAGTAGGGTAGGGTACAGTAGAGTAGGGTACTGTACAGTAGAATAGGGTTCATTACAGTAGAGTAGGGTACAGTACAGTAGAGTAGGGTACAGTACAGTAGGGTACAGTAGTGTAGGGTACAGTACAGTAGTGTAGAGCAGGGGTTTATTCCCCAGGGTCTGCCTTTTCACATATTGAGTAGCCTATATTAAATACAACACCAGCATGATTTTGTTCAATTTGAGGGACCTAGGAAAATGTTGTTTTGAAGCTCATTTCCTGCAATTCTACGTAGTTTAACAAGACTCCTAACATATTTTAGGTAGGCTATTTAATAATAATAATGATGGATAAGGGAAAATAAATTCTAGACCCGATTTCCCCAAATATGTTTTATGATAATTTATATGAATCATACATACTGTAATTTATTTGACAGAAAGTGAACAGATCAATTGATAGCAACATAGTCACACATTGTATAAGATCGATGCCATGTTCACGTGCTAGTCAGAACTAGTAAACTCTGACATTTCCGACTTGCTAACTGGTTGTAGTTAATCACGTGCCGCGTTCAACGAATTAGCAAGTTGGACATTTTAGATTTTGCTAGTTCTGACTAGAATGTTAATGTGGCATACTTCCCATGCAATGTCCAATTTCTTTGATTCTTCGACATTAGAAGGTCGTAGCTCAGCTTCTGAATGTCAGCAACAAACCAAAGACATTCCCATGTGCATCAGAGTTGCAGTACGCAAAAGTATAGTACACTAAAGTACAGTACAGTATATTCCAGTACAGTATGGCACATTATAGATTTCTATGTTTTGGCCAAATACATTTCAATGTTTGGGCTCTTGGAGTGTTGGAACCCCCCCTGCTGCTTATGCATCTCAATACTCTACACGGGGTATGGTAGTAGGTGCCAGGCGCACTGGTTTGTGTCAAGAACTGCAACACTCCTGGGTTTTTCATGCTCAACAGTTTCCCGTGTGCATCACGAATGGTCCACCACCCAAAAGACATCAGCCAACTTGACACAACTGTGGGAAGCATTGGAGTCAACATGGGCCAGCATCCCTGTAAAACACTTGACACCTAGTAGAGTCCATGCCCACATGAATTTAGGCTGTTCTGAGGGCAAAAAAAGGGGGATGCAAATCAAAATTAGGAAGGTGTTCCTAATGTTTGGTATACTCCGTATAGATCTATGGTGTCAATTGTTGCAGTTGTGACCGTTTCGGTTTGGACAATTTTGACTTAACATATAGCTGGCTATCTTTCATTTGTAAAGATGTAAAGTACCAGTCAAAAGTTTGGACACCTACTAATTCCAGGGTTTTTCTTTATTTTTACTATTTTCTACATTGTAGAATAATAGTGAAGACATCAAAACTATGGAATAGTACATATGGAATCATGTAGTAACCATAAAAAGCATTAAACAAATATTTTTTATATTTGAGATTCTTCAAAGTAGCCACCCTTTGCCTTGATGACAGCTTTGCACTCTTGGCATTCTCTCAACCAGCTTCATGAGGTAGTCACCTGAAATGCATTTCAATTAACAGGTGTGCCTTAAAAGTTGATTTGTTTAATTTCTTTCCATCTTAATACGTTTAAGCCAATCAGTTGTGTTGTGACAAGGTAGGGGTGGTATACAGAAGATGGTCTTTTACCAAATAGAGCTAAGTCCATATTATTGCAAGAACAGCTCAAATAAGCAAAGAGAAACGATAGTCCATCATTACTTTTGGATATGGTCAGTCAATCCGGAACAGTATTTTTAATTCACCAATATAGCCTCTAAACCGGTTTACTATTAAATACTTTCCAAACCTTAAATATACAAGAGTATTTGCATATTACCAATTGGTGCTGAAAAGATAAATATGCATGTATTGGGCCTCCCGAGTGGCACAGCGGTCTAAGGCACTGCATCTGTGCAAGAGGTGTCACCACAGACACTGTTTGATTTCAGGCTGAATTACAACCGGCCGTGATTGGGTGGCGCACAATTGTCCGGATTAGGGTTTGGATAATCAAGAATTTGTTTTTAAACTGGATCACCTAGTTAAATACATTACATATTTCAAAAATATTCAGAACTGTTCTCGCCATATAGTCTACCCACTCGGCACAGATGTCAGTTCAACGTCTAGATTGGATTTACAGTCGGTTGAGTTGTTAAATGTCAATGGATTTTAGATAAAAGGTTTGACTTTTCTCAAATCCAAAATCAGTTTTACGCAACAAAAAGGTGTTCAATTACATGGAAACATTGCCCAGTGGGTATTGAATCTGAGAAAACAATTTAAGTGCAAATTTACAGTGACGACTGAAGATAAATGTTCTTAAAACTCAGACAATCTTTTGGTCAGCAAGCGTGAGGGTTCTCCGCAATTTAATTAAAATGCATTCAACATGCTGAAGGGAACCACACCTGCATTTCTTGATCAAAGAAGCCTGTTCATGTATAACATTCATTCTACAATATTGTGCCCAGCTGAACATGCCCCAGGCTTTAGGATGGTATTTTTCAGGAATAATGTTCTAGTCAAACACAGTGTCGGCCAAAAACACTGAGATCACCCTTTTGGGTTTCAATAACACCTTTGGTTCCAGTTTAAAAACAGATGAATGGCACAAAAAATGAATACTTGGAGCGCTATATTTGAGGAGTAGTTTATTTTTATTGCACAAGAAGTGACCAGCTTTCAAATCGCAGGCATCTTTAGTCACGGAGCAGTGAGTGGATGGCCTGTAGAGTTTAGCAGTCTTCAATATCCAGGAACTACTTCTTGGATGGATCCATCCCCCTGTACCAGGTACAGGACCTATCGCTCCTCTTGAGACAGGCAAAGTACTTGGCCTGGGGTCCGCTTTGGCCCTCGTTCAACAACCAGTCCGTCCAAAGGCACTCATCTGGGGCGCTGACAGGACAGGGGAGGGAAGAGCAGCGGATGATCTGTAGATCAGAGCAGGGAGAGCGAAAGATCCAGATCACTGACTGATCATTACACCAGTACTCCAGCTCACGTGTTTAGCCAATGTGACAAAGTAAAAATTGAACAAAAGTGGTGTAAAGTAATATTACTATAATTCCTGTCACACACCGTGCAATCGCAGCCGCTTTGGTAGCGTTGAGTCAAGCTCTTCTTTTGTGTGCCATTCAAGTCCTCCCAGTACTGAATAAAGTCACACATAGCTATGCGCATCCTGCCATCAGTATTCAGCCTGCCTGAAGACAGAGAGAAGACAGTGAGTCATCAATGTGCTGTGGGGAAAACCTGGTGTAGGGTAAAAGCTAACCCCAGATGCTGATCATGGATCAGTTTCCCCTTTTTTGGGGAGGAGGAAACAGATCTAGATCTGTCCCTGGGGGAAACTTTACCCTGGAGCAGGAAGACATACCGATGCCGCCTGGAACACTAGAATTAATCGTAATAAATAAGTGATGCATTAGCTGTAAACATTTAAATTAATAAAACTAGGTATTATAAAGTGGAACTTGAAGATCCAGGCTGTATCACAATCTGGCTGTGATTGTGAGTCCCATTGGGCAGCGCACAATTGGCCCAGCGTCGTCCGGGTTTGGCCGTCATTTCAAATAAGAATTTGATCTTAGCTGACTTGCCTAGTTAAATAAAAAAAACACAATAAAAATGTAAGATTAAGTATTTTTTCTAAAGCACTTGATTTCTTGTACAAGATGAAGTCAATAGTTTAGAATAGGCCATGATGCTGCAAGCATAGGTTGAGCAGTTTAACCAGTTTAACCAGTGCTAGCAATGAGTAACATAGTGAGAACCGCACCTGTGAAGAGATACTCCTTGTTGATTTCCAGAGTGACGCCGCACGAGGCTGAAGAGGATGAAGTGAAGATGGCGTGGATATCCCAGTCAGGACCTTTGAACATCTAGCCAATCACAAGGAGAGAAAGGATCTGTCAAACATCTACAGATTTGAACCTCACGGACTGCAGCTCAGGCATTGTTAGTCTTTCCTAATTCCCTCCCTATAACCCATCCCCTCAGCCCTAACCCTTTGTTTGCAGAGCTGTAAATATTCATTCATCTAACCTTTATTTCATCAGGGTGTCATACTGAGACCAAGGCCTTTTTTATATATTTTTTTACAGACGATCCGAATTACAGAAACGCACACATCAAAATACAAAATGTAAGCAGAACAGTCAATAACAATTATGAGTCGCCCTAGAGGCAACTAAACATTACATTTAGAACATCCTTCCACAAATAGTGCAAAAATATTTCAAGCAGATTCATCAAACTCAGTAGAGACCAATGGAACCTCCAGAGTTAGCCATCCCTGATCTGAGACAGGCTGTAACTAATAGGTCTAAAGGTCAGTAATAATGTTAGGTACAGTGAGTTTTAGTAAAAGGGCTTTAGAAATGAACTTCCTGGTAGAGAATGCAGTGATGAGTACCAAACCATCACCAGTAATAAAGTGCAGTGCGTTATGATGAACTGCATTTCAAAGCCTTAATGAAATGGCAGCTGCATTCTTATAGAGGATGTCAACATAGTCTAGGACTGGTAGGAACGTTGACTGAATAATGTGCTTTCCAGCAAGAGGCATGACCCATTTCTACAGAAGCTCCTTTTCATACAGTGTAAGCTCCACAACGACACTGCTTATGCCTATCCAGATCTTCAAACATTTAAGGGTTGGGTCAAAATTGGGACCAGCTGTCAGACTGGGGTTCAGAGGGCTTCAATGTTTCAGTGCAGGAAGGACAACCACTTAATAAAAAGGCTGATCATACCTTGATCTGTTGGACGTCATACTTGGTGTTACCAGACACAACTTCCACTCCAACCACCTTTGCCCTGATCACTAGAAGAGAGAAACATGGTTTAACTACTGACATCTATTTTCCTTTTACTGGTCAGTCAGACACTGATGGTTTAAGGGTGTAACGAGATCTAAGAGAACAGTAGAATGCTTCACAGACCCAAGATTTCACAAGTCTTAAATGTTTGAGCATAAGTTCACACTGTTTGGGCTAAACAGATGAGTCCAGTTTCCCTCCAGGTCTTAGTTTCCTAGCTCTGGTCTTCTGCCTTTAGTTCGACACACCTGGTTAAACTATGCTGCCCCACCTGGTCTGCAGATGTTCAGGTGCTGGTAGGAAGACTGAGGCACCTGTGTTTCATCAGCTGTAATCAGAGAGGAATATGCCTGGCCTGTTGAGGACCCTTCACAGGCACACAGACCTTATCACACATGCTCCTCCTCCTCCTCCTGAGGCCTCCGACCACCTGTCTGGGTAGAAGGTGCTGACAGCGACAACCTCTTTCACTTCAGTCTGATTCAGAAGATATTCAAACGATAATCCTTGCCAAACAGATTAACTACTCCTGTAACGATGTCTTGTTGCTTTTATCACTGGAATTTGTTTGTTTTGCAGACATCCTGATCTAATGAAACTACAGTAGAATAGGTTTTTACTAACAGCTGTACCAGCTACGGACATAGCGCTCCAAAAATCAACGTTTGGCAGATGTTTCAGACCTCAAGATGGCGCCACAGCCCACGCCATCGGTTGTGTAGAGCATATGCGTTTCCTTAATTCAAGTACAATTCAGGTTGAGAATAACATTCATTTTAATGAGTACATGAAAGAAATTAACTCTCCAAGATTAGTGATATACAGATGCCAAATCTTAATTTAATCATCCTGTTGCAGGAATTTTCCTGCATAGCAGGAACTGCAAACTTGTGTATTCAAGGTTTAAAAAGCCAACTCAAGTTAATTTCCGCTTTAAAAAATGCCAGACTTGATTTGCCCCAATTAAAAATATATCAAACCCTACAAAAAAAAAAATCTATTCATTATAATCCACATTTAATGTTGCTGCAGGATTATGTTCCGGATGTGTGAAACTCTCAAATTATCCACTATTTGATTTAAATAATAGTCTACACTACAACTGAGTGCCTTGGGTTAGATGTAGGAAGACACTATTAAATTTAGGTATATATAATTTAGCAATTCAACTGTAGGTATAATGAGTAGGCCTTGAGCCAAATATAACATTTGGTGTAGCAGGGGTCTCAGCCAGGGCTCTCCAACCCTGTTCCTGGAGAGCTACCCTCCTGCAGTTTTTCAATCCAAACCCAGTTGTAAAAAACCTGATTCGGTTGATCAACCAGCTAAATTATTAGAATCAGGTGTGTAGATTAGGGTTGGATCAAAAACTTACAGAATGGCAGCTCTCCAGGAACAGGGTTGGAGAGGCTTGGCTGTAGCCCATCTTACTGTTGCCTACTTAATTATGTAAATACTTGTGTGAAAATATGTAAATATAATGATCATGTCATGGTTATTATAGCGACCACAGAATTCTTAAAATGTTGCGCATTGATACAGTGTAGTAGCCCAGTGGTTGCCATCTCCAGCCTTTGACTACACCCAACAGCACATATTTTGTTGTATCCCAGGACAAAAATACCTGATTCAACTCATTGAGGGCCTGATGATTAGTTGAATCAGGTGTTCTTGTCCAGGGCTACAATAAAAATGTGTACCGTTGGAGTAACTCAAGGACCGGAGTTGAGAACCTGAGAAGTCAGAAATATTGCCAAAGTCGATTTACCGACGTCTGCGCTGCAAAAGTCCTGTTGAAGATGCACAGGTGCGCATTTGCAAGCTTCTGCAATGTCTTCGATTCACCAAAGTAACAAAACGACCAGAGTGATGAAACAGCTGCTTACAGACCAAGTCATTTTGGAAAATATATCTATCCACAATCTATAGCATAAGATAAAATGTTTACCCCAGGAGCTAATGTGGTGGTGAAAACATGGCTAAGACACATTGATTAATTTAATTAATGTACTATGTGATAGCAGACAACATGATAGTATTGATAATGAGGCTTAAGTGCTAAAACAAGCTTAACTTAGATAGTTGTGGGAGATTAACTCATTACAATTATTACATTTTCAGTATTCTGATTGATTACTTTGAAGTAGTAAGACAGAAAGACATACATAATGTATGGGAAAATAGCTAAGCTTAGTTGAACAAATGGACATGAAAGAAACAGGAGGTCAACAAGAAGGCCATTTGGAACTGATTGAAGGCTTCTGAGGTCAACAAGAAGGTCCTTTGGAACTGATTAAGATCTGAGGAAAAGCAGGATGCCAGAAGACCATGGAACAAAGACCCCTNTTTGGAAACAGTCAGTGTAAAACCATTGAGTCGCCAATAGAAGTGCATGAAGATTCTACCAATTCGTCTCAAATATGAAAGCGTAAAATAGATATGGTAAGGCAAAGTTACCCTATCAGTAGAATAATTCAAATTAAATAAAGAATTCAGGGAGGTAATTATGAATTGTAACAAACACATAAGAAGAATAAGAAGCTAAGTAAGTATTGAATATTGGTGCGTCTATTAGGGTTATTACGCTGATAGGACTATTCTGAGAATGGATAGTGTAAATCGGGATACCTGGTAAGTCGCTCAGGTTATTTTGGTTGGGGTAAAGAAACACTAGATTGGGTGTACCAGAGTGCAGAGAACTGAGAAGTTGACGAAAGTTGTTTTTCTGCTCTGAATATTGTTGCTGTAGGTTAATTTAAGATAAATAACATAATTTGAAGTATTGCAAGCAGCATAGTTAGTCACCAGCGTGTTTAAAGAGCAAGTAAACAGCCAAACTGAATTTGAGAGGTGAGTAGATTGAAGATATATTCTCTTGTATCTGGGAATAATGTTAGCTAAATGAGTTAGCCACGATTAGCTTTAGTATTTGACTGCTATGTGGAAAATAGTAGGAATTATGATTTAAAAGGTTTGGGATATTAACTCGGTGTAGTAGTGGATTTTGAGGTTGAATTATCCTTGTCAGAAACTGGGACAGTGGATATTAGGTGAACATTAACGTCTAAGTGGTGTTTTATGGAATATAACGTTGTCTCGCCACATTCAAACCATCGCTAAGGAGTTTAGTTTTGAGATTCAGTGTTGATGAAGTATGTTTGCTATGTGGTAGAGTAGAAACACGAGGAGTTATAGCTATGGTAAAATACTACCACGAATAAACAACATATTTAGAGGTTTTCAAGAGCCATGGGACTGAAGAAAAGCTTAGTTTTTGGTCCATTGTTTAATTCGACGTATTGGGATGACATAAGGGAGGAGGACGTAATGAGTCATTCAAATGGATAAAGGTTTTGTCTTGACTATATTTCAAATAACCAAGTGACCTGGTAACATAAACGTTAGCATCAAGAAAGGTGAAGTTTAGTCTAGATTGAAGAGAACTTTCTAACCATAAGGAATGATAATAATTGAAGTTAGTCAATTGGGAAGTAAGAATTTCGACTTTTATTATTAGGTTTGATTAAGAATTGACTGATATATTTTCTACATTTGGTGCATTACAGGTTAATCTTAAACTAATGAATGTTTAATGAGGGTGGAGCAGTGATTAGCAATAAAAATATAGCCATTGATAAGGAGGGTTGATTATTAGTGTCTTAATAGCACTCCAATGATGTGACATTTTGGTAAATTTGAAAAACAGATTTCAATAAGAGGATATATGAATAGTAGAGATGGAGATTGTAGAAAAGGATTAGCTATGGTTGAGAGCAAATAATTAGTGGGATGTTTAGGTATGAATAAGCATTACTATTGTTTGGGTTTATAGTTAAATAACAATAGTAAATTTGTGAATGTATTCTAGACAATATAATTTGTTTCCATTACATGGTACAGTGTCAGATAATACGAGTTGAAGTAATTAAATATTGGCAATTAAACTGATTAGGCAGTACCTACGTTTTGAATGTTCTAGATTTGTTAAACAACAGTTTTGTATTTTACTAAACTAATGC
>QNTS01004580.1:81018-98064 GCA_003317085.1 Hucho hucho
AGGTAATTGATTTGTTTTCGCTGTGAAATGTGTTATGTGTGTGCCACGCTGGCTAATGAATTCATGGCTATGAGAAAGTATGTGAGGCGCTGCCCTCAAACAATCAAATGTAGAGCTTTCACCGTAAAGCCTTTTTGAAATCTGACAACGCTGTGATATTGCCAAGAAACAGAGCTTTTGATGAGTATGAAACACTTGTATATTGATGCATGTTTAATAATTCAACTTTGGGATTTTGAATTTGGCGCTTTACATTTTACCTGGTGGTGTCGGGAGTGGCGACCCACTGCTAGCGACCCACCGCTCCCTGTCTAGTTAATGTTCCCTGAACAATTTGAGAACATTACTTTTAATAGAACCATGAGGAAACCTGTAGGAAACATTAAGTACTGAAGTACTGAAATTCCCACCTTAGAAACATATGGTTCTCAGAACGTTATGTGCTAGCTGGGTATCCTGCGTTATTCCCAGAAAGTTGTGGCAGGGCCAGTGCCAGAAGGAATCAGTAGGAAGGGCATTTGATTTCTATAGACAGGCACGCTTTTTCACGGAACTCAAGCGCGCGCACACATGTTTGTAATGGGTGTAAGAGTAAAGACCATAGGCCGCTCGTGAGTTTTAAGTCCGGGGAAGCTTACAACCCATCCTACTATTTCTACCGATCTGCCTACCAGTTGATTATTCTTATAACAGCATTTCGTGGAACAGTTTCATTTCAATAATAACCTTTTTGTTTTTCTAAATGTTTTTCACTTGGTTAATCATAAAAATCTGAATTAAAATTCAACTAATGCAAGAGTACCAGCCTCTGCCATATGGACACATTGATACACCGTGATCCATTCATTGGTGGCTAAATAAATGAACGCATGGAACACAGAGATGGAAACGAAACCAGCCTATAGGCCAATACAGTAACTTCCATCTTCAACTAAGTAAAATATATAATCTTAAACCCAACAAATAAAAACAGAAGAAAATATCCTGATGAAAATATTTCAGATTTCGTTATTGACAAATTCTGTAAATAGTACAGTAAATGTAAAATGCACATATATTCAACAGTGTAATGTTTGGATTCAGTCTTGTGTCAGGTGAACTGTTTTGTCCTCACCTTTGGTGTTCCTTTCCAATTGCTACCATGTCTTGCATATCCTTTTTATAGTTCTTCTGTTAGAAACATTTTTATTTTGCCCAATCCATACAGGCCAATTTTCACAAGATTAAGGGGTTAAGGTCCCTGCTACAACTAGGTTCCAAAATGTTACCTGGTTACCATCAGGAGAATAAAAATGTCCCCAACAATCTGGGACCTGTGGTGCCACTGCCACCTCTGTGTCCAATCAGATTCCCGGAAATCGCAAGTCGGGCATGGCACACGTCAATAGAAAGCAGAGTGCGCATTCCACTTTCATAAGGTATTATTCTAGCAAACATAAAATAACTCACTCCTGAAAGACACAAGCAAAAACTCCTTAGAGAAATGTTGTAGCAGCCTACATCTAAACATTAGTGATTTGACATGCTGTATCAGTCTGATAAACTGTAAGCCTCTATACGCCCTGTCCCTTCTGGCCAGGGCAAACATTGTGGGAACACTATGTATTTATGGCCTAAGACAATGTATTTGTCTTAAGAGAAAATGGGAATGTGATCAACTTTGGTTTATATTCAAACTTCTTTAATCCAAAATTCAAATAGTGATGACATAGGCTAGACTGTGTTAAAGGACCTGTCACTTTTGAATTACAAATGTATATAGGCCTACACAGGGATGGAATTTAAGGATTTGGGGCACTGACCGTTTCCATCCATGGGCCTACATGATGCAACCCTGCCTAAAGCAAGCTCAGTCCTGTTAGTTCTATTGTCTAATCACAGTTGTCTGTGTAACAGAAACCCCCCTTTTAAAATATAATTAATATGAACAAGTACAAGGTTTTACTATAACTACTGCTGTTCACACATTTTCTATGCATTTACTGTCCATGCTGTCTATATTTCAGACTCTGATATTGCCTGTTCTGATAATAATTAATTGTTTTACTTTTTGGATTATTTGTGTATTGTTTTTTAATTTCTAGATATTACCGCACTTTTGGAGCTAGAAAACACAAGCATTTAGCTACAAATCGATGTACACGACCAAATAAACTTTGATTTGAAGGTTGCTGCAGTTTGACAGGGTTTTCATCCTCCCTATAGGGCCAGGTGTTTTTCCAGGAGTTTAAATCTATGTGACCTGATTAGAAAAACTCTGTTCTACTCATAGCCCATATAAAACTGTTTTAAAACTGATCAATCACTGTCATACCCTATCCAGAGATTTACTTTCAGGTCTGAAAGGCACTTTCCCATCGGCCAAGTCAGAAGTATTTTTTGGTTGCTCAAAGATTATGGTCACTTGCATGGGCAGCGCCATTGAGGCCATCTCCATTTTGAAGTAGTCAATTTTCTTCTTCTACTACTTCTATGAGTTGGCAAACAAACTGAAAGGGTGCATACTGCCACATGCAGTTCGTGGTTTGAACAGGTATAAAGGCAAGGTTGGCGGTTTACTACCACATGCAGTTATGGAATGTTTGCTCACAACTATAATTCATTGGCTGATCCCTCCTGGTGACCCGATTGGCATTATGTGATCCTTCCTTAACTCATAGGAAGTCCCACCCACCCAGTAGACAACTTCAAAATGGTGACAGTCTTCAATGGCGCTGGCCATGACAAAACAAGCTTTAGGGCACAAGAGTCCTCTAGCTATTTCTATGGGAAGCATTAGCCGTCATCTGGGGGGGAAAAACATAATCCACATCCCTGTATGTTCAAATGCCTTTATTTAAGTGCAAACATAGATGTTATAGTTTTTGCTTAATACTTATGTAAGAACAGTGCTACATGTTGATATGTTTTCAGCAAATCAACAAAGGGTTATGATCAAATCAATCACATATTTCTAAAACTACATTGCAATAATTTCTAACTCTTGTATAAAATAAATTAGCAATTGATTGGCAGCAGGGCAGAATTATTAGATTTGTGGATGCGTGTTAGGACCATTGTTGCATCTGTGCCAGGCAGTGCTATCAGATGTATACTGGTCTCACCACGAAGCGAAAGTCATACTGGCCTTCAGGACAGGGGTAGGACAGGGCCAGACTGATGTTAGTAGGCATCTGGGCCATGTCATTCTTGAAGTCCTGGACGTGAAAGACATACCTGCCCTCACGTTAGGAGCAGTCGGTTGCTGAAGTGAACACTGTTGGTCTGGTTTTGGCTGAGGCTGCTTTGGAGAGAGAGCCTAGCAGTGGGGAAGGAAATACACCTGGAACATTCTTGTTGGTTCTTAAAGACTTTTGCTGACCAACTGACGGGGTTGGTTTCCTTGGTCTGGTAAATCACACTATTGTGGTTTGGTGTTGTGAATGACTTGCCATATTCTGGGGTGGGGTAATAATGTTGATAGTTATTGTAGCGCCCATTGAAATCATATCGCATATCTTGGCGTCGTGGCTCTTTGTTGGTTGAGTTGATGGTGACGCTCCATGGCTCAGCAGTGTAGATCCTGGGATGGTAATCATGCTCTTCTTCACTATCGATGCTTTTATGCTTTCTCAGAGTGTCGAACGACAAGGCGTTGAACTGGAAGCCTCTGAGCATGCTGACACGATAGAGCTTCTCGTGGCTCCTGTAGAGCTCTGAGGTGAACTGCAGGTCGTAGAGCTTCTCAGCAGGGATCATCGGGAAGCGGATGTGGCCTAACAGGGCCGCCTGGCTCTCGGTGCCGGTCGAGTCACCTTTCTCGTTGATCCAACTCTCCAGCTCTTGCAGGAGGAACCCCTCGTCCGGTACCACTAGGTCAGACCGCGCTAAGAGGGCCATCAGGAAGTCTGTGGAGAGGTCGCTCCAGGCCGGGGAGTTGATCAGAGCCTCGCAGTTCCAGGCCAGGTACTGGAGGCAGTTCTCCTGAAGCAACAGGTCACCGGTCTGGACGGAGTACTGGTACAGGGAGACCTGGGTGTAGAAGGAGGGGTCCTCAGGGAGGAGTACGGTGAAGAGCCTGCCGGTGTCCTGCATCAGCCGTTTCACCCCAAACTTTGAGGCCAGCTTGTGGAGGCACTGGGCAGAGGAGACGGTCACGTCGATCTTGCGGGTGTAAAGGTACCTAGAGAACCAGAGCAAGGACATTTAAATAAATTAACTTGTATTCAAACATGTTTAGGATATACCATAGCTAAAAAGGAACTTCAGCCAGTGGTGTTAGACCTAGAGAAAAACTGTGCTTTAAGTAAGTGGATCTACACAATTGATGCAAGGAGACGTGGATTCATCTCGACAGACTACTTTTGAGGTCTAAAATCATCTGACACATTTGGATTCTTGTGTATGTATTTAACCAATAAACATACAGTGTATCTAAATAGCACCTGTTAAGGGTCATAGACTAGTACCTGATGAAGCTGGTGACACAGGGGCTGCAGGTTTGGCTAATCTCTAGGGAGAGGTTACTGGACCTGTTGGTGATGTTGAAGTGTGGGTAGAGAGAGGATCAGTTTGTGGGTGCAGATGTTCCTCTCCTCCACTTCCAACTTCCTCTCCCCATCTCTGTTCCCTGTGGGGCTCTGGATTGCGATGAGGAAGTCGCAGTCATCCCCACGGTCAAACAGCTCACCCAGGTCATCTGACAGGCCCAGACTTTGGTCCAGGAAATGTGCTGTGTCACTGGTCAAATCTGTGTCTGTACAGAATAAGGAATACACGTGATTAGGACTGTACATGATTAGTAGGAATATGTAGGGCTGATAGTTTGTATTTTAGTTTCGGTGAAGTTTAAGAACATGTATTAATTCATTAATTCATCCCTTTATTTAACCAAGAAAATAACCTTGTGTAGTTGTTATGGGTTAAAATGTCTGTTTCTTCCCTAACCCTTGGTCAGACAGGGGCTGCAGACACACAGAGTGAATCTCAAATGTATTTTCCTCAATTCCTTGCATCCTCTCAACTCACCTCCTAAAAACATCAGAGGGAATAAGGGAAAGCATTGGATCTTATCCACCAATGCTCTCCTCACTTCTCTCTGATGTTGGAGTGGAGACTTTTCAGAAGGAGTCGAGGAGAGAGGAGCCAAGGAATCAGGGGAAATACTATTGAGATTCACCCACAGTGTAGTAGCGTACCTCTCTCACAAACTACCCCTGCGTCCTCCTTGTGGGAACAGTCGGTCAACGCCCAGCCCTTGAAAGGACAGCTGGACAGGGACTTCTCGGTTCCTTTGCAGTCCATATCATCCAACCAGATTGAACCCGATCCTTGGATACAAAACAGAGGATAAACAAGGAGCAAGCAAAATCATGTGCAGAAATAAGCAAAATATTATGTTGTGGTGTATTAAATTAAGTTAGTTGACTCTTTCTGCTGGTGCTGCCTGCCATTCCCACAAATCACTACCTTTTTGAACTTGCTCCCTCCAAGAATTCCAAATTCCTTGTTGTCATATTGCTAACGCTTATTCAATCCTCTCATACTTTTACAAAAGTCGCTAGGGGCCAGGGGGTTGCTGAGGTTTGATTTGAGATTCAATGAGTTATTGACAATGCTACTAATACTTGTTTTTTTCCACTGCGTCCTAGTGGCAAACTCATGCAATGAGTCATATTCATCAGGCAAACTGTAGCAAAAGGTTTCAAATTGTTGTGCTGACAGAACATGAAGGACTGTGGGCTCACCTTCTCCGTGGCCAACGTGAGTAAAACATTTAAACGTGTTAACCCTCGCAAGGCTGCCAGTCCAGACGGCATCCCTAGCCATGTCCTCAGAGCATGTGCAGACCAGCTGGCTGGTGTGTTTACGGGCATATTCAATCTCTCCCTATCTCAGTCTGCTGTCCCCACATGCTTCAAGATGGCCACCATTGTTTCTGTACCCAAGAAGGCAAAGTTACCTGAACCTAATGACTATCGCCCCGTAGCACTCACCTCTGTCATCATGAGGTGCTTTGAGAGACTAGTCAAGGATCATACCACCTCTACCTTATCTGCCACCCTAGACCCAGTTAAATTTGCTTACCGGCCCAATAAATCCACAGACGATGCAATCACCATCACTCTGCACACTGCCCTATCCCATCTGGACAAGAGGAATACCTATGTAAGAGTGCTGTTTATTGACTATAGCTCAGCATTCAACACCATAGTACCCTCCAAGCTCATCATTAAGCTTGAGGCCCTGGGTCTGAACCCCACCCTGTGCAACTGGGTCCTGGACTTGTTGACGGGCCACCCCAAGGTGGTGAAGGTAGGAAACATCCCCTCCACTCCGCTGATCCTCATCACTGGGGCACCACAAGGGTGCGTGCTCAGCCCCCCCCCCTGTACTCCCTGTTCACCCATGACTGCATGGCCAAGCATGCCTCTAACTCAATCATCAAGTTTGCAGATGACACAATAGTAGAAGGCTTGATTACCAACGATGAGACAGCCAACAGGGAGGAGGTGAGGGCTCTGGGAGTGTGGTGCCTGGAAAACAACCTCTCACTCAACGTCAACAAAACAAAGGAGATGATCATTGACTTCAGGAAACAGCAGAGGGTGCACCCCCCTATCTACATCGATGGGACCGCAGTGGAGAAGGTGGAAAAATTTAAGTTTCTTGGCATACATATCACTGACAAACTGAAATGAACCACCCACACAGACAGTGTGGTGAAGAAGGTGCAACAGAGCCTCTTCAACCTCAGGAGTATAAAGAAATTTGGCTTGTCATCTAAAACCCTCACTAATTTTTACAGCTGCACAATTGAAAGCATCCTGTCGGGCTTTATCACCGCCTGGTACGGCAACTGCATCGGGTGCTGTAGGCTCTCCAGAGGGTGGTGCGGTCTGCCCAACGCATTACCGGGAGCAAACATCCCGCCCTCCAGGACACCTACAGCACCCGATGTCACAGGATGGCCAAAAAGATCATCAAGGACATCAACCACCTGAACCACTGCCTGATCACCACATTATCATCCAGAAGGCAAGGTCAGTACAGGTGCATCAAAGCTGGGACCGAGAGACTAAAAAACAACTTCTATCTCAAGGCCATCAGACTGTTAAACAGCCATCAATAGCACATTAGAGGCTGTTTCCTATAGCCATAGACTAGAAATCCCTGGCCACTTTAAGGAATGGAACACTAGTCACTTTAATAATGTTTACATATCTGGCATTACTCATCTCATATGTATATACTGTTTTCTATACTATTCTACTGTATCTTAGTCACTTAATGGTTACATATCTGGCATTACTCATCTCATATGTATACACTTTTTTCTATACTATTCTACATTATCTCATTCACCTAATGTTTACATATCTTGCATTACTCATCTCATATGTATATACTGTTTTCTATACTATTCTACTGTATTTTAGTCCATTCCGCTCTGATATCGCTTGTCCTTATGTATATAATCTTAATTCATTCCTACTTACATTTGTGTGGAATTGGGTATATGTTGTGTAATTACTTGTTAGACATTACTGAACTGTCGGAGCTAGAAGCACAAGCATTTCGCTACGCCCGCAATAACATCTGCTAATAATGTGTATGTGACCAATAAAATTGTATTTGATTTAAAAATAAGTGTTCCTTATTGCACAAGATCTGATAGTCAAATGGGTAGGCACTCTTTGTTGCACTGTTTTATTCTTCCATTTTGTGCCTAGTGAATACAGCCCAGGTAGTCCCTCCCTGTTTCAGTAAATTTTCTTCCATTTTGTGCCTAGTGAATACAGCCCAGGTGGTCCCTCCCTGTTTCAGTAAATTTTCTTCCATTTGGTGCCTTAATGAATACGACCCAGGTGATCCCTCCCTGTTTCAGTCCATTTTCTTCCATTTGGTGCCTTAATGAATACGACCCAGGTGATCCCTCCCTGTTTCAGTCCATTTTCTTCCATTTGGTGCCTAATGAACATGACCCTTGTAAGATACTCACCCTCTCCATAAGTCCCTCCAGTGACAGCAGATATAACGCCAGGGAACTTCATCTGACGACACACCACCTGAGCCTCGGCCAGGTCCCAGCCATCGTCACAGACGGTCCCCCCATTTCCCCTCGTGGTACACCTCCACTCAACCCTCTGAGTCATGCTTACCCCCCACCAGCCTCACCTCGCCCTCCTGTGTGGGCTCTAAAAATTGGACTGATGAGCTTCAACTGACAACGGATTTATGCAACTATGCAGTTTGCTTACATTTCTATTAGGCTGCAGTACAAAGCATGAACCAACTTGTTTGTGTTTTGCAAACAGAAACTTAAGGAGAACACTACATGATTGGCCGATGGCTGATTCATTGGAAAGTCTACTATAAAAACATCAGGTCATTGTCCTACTAACAGGGTCATTCACAAACAAACATGTGTAACAGTAATTGTGACAGGAACTTGAGGAGTACACTACGTGATTGGCCAATGCCTGATTCATTGGAAAGTCTACTATAACAACATCAGGTTATTGTCATTCTCAAACTAACATGACTTAATTGTGATGAAGTGATATCAGATATAGGAATATCAGATTTCATTGTCCAACTGAACTTACCCTGGTCCCAGATCTGTTTGTGCTGTATGGCCATGGCCTTTGGCATGACAATGACAGTAGCAGTTGACAACACAGTACAAACCAGGCTAAATGGAACTCACTGAATAGATTCCATGTTGCAGAGTCCAGGGACATGGCGAAGCAACAGCAGCCACAGAGTGATTCCACGATTCTGCAGTTTCACCAGCCAGCTTGGAAAACTGACAAACAGATAAGCAATAGAAAAAGAGGAAAATGTGGCATCCTGAGTGGCTCAGCGGTCTAAGGCACTGCATTGCAGTGTTCAATCCCGGGCTGTATCCCAACCTGCCGTGATTGGGAGTCCCATAGGACAGCGCACAATTGGCCCAGCGGCGTCCGGGTTTGGCTGGCGTAGGCCGTCATTGTAAATAAGAATTTGTTCTTAACTGACTTGCCTAGTTAAATAAAGGTTCAATAAATAAAAAATGTATTCTGCATGGAAGAGTGGGCCAAAATTCCTCCACAGCAACATGAGAGACTGATCAACAACTACAGGAAGTGTTGGAGTCATTGCAGGTAAAGGTGGCACAACCAGTTATTCTTTTTTCACACAGAGGCATTGGGTGTTGCATGCTTTTGTAAATAAATTAAATAAAATAAGTATGTCATTGTTGCGTTATTTGTTCACTCAGTTTCCCTTTAATATTAGGTTTAGGTTGAAGATGATTAAAAAAATATGTGCAAAAATAGAGAATGCTTTTTCACAGCACTGTATATNATATGAAGTGTGACTGGCTCATGACATTTAACCGTGGATGTACAGAGAAAATGCCCTCCTTTTCCTGTTTGTTGTCACTTCTGTTGACCCACTCACATAGGGGTTTGTGCTCTCTGATTGGCTCCAAGTCAAGTTGTTTGACACTGACTGACAAGCATTGCGAGTCGACAAGTAGAAACGGCAGGTTTGTCGCTACTGGGTCGGCACGGAAGATGTCGCTTTTGTTTTAGCAAGAGAAGGAACGGCCTCCCACTGTTATCCGCAGTGAGATTCTCAGTGTGTTTCATCGTGAAATATGCCCACCTCACAACGTCCATGAGCAAAACCATTGACATAAAGCTTTAATGTCGAACGTTAACGTTATATATTATACCATCTTCCACAACAATAACAACCACCATTATTAGTTTTAGCTGATGCAATACATGAATTACAATTACATTTCATTTTTTGGTACTAAAGTAGCAAAATTGTATTCTACACAAAAATACTAGTGCTGTATCTGCTAAAAAATCTAATGCTTCATGTCAAATACCTGCATTCAATAAGGCAACTGGGTCACACAGTCTACACTGCACTGTGCTATTTCCACTCCATACATTGTATTGATAAGAAATCATATCACATTTTGTTGATTTTTAACGCAGTCCATTTTCTATACAGAAAGTAAATGTATGTGCACAAGAGACAATCAAGTATATCTAATATAATCAAACAGTATTGTTTATGCAGCACTGAGGACAATTGTTAATTAGGCTTTTCCAGAGATGACATTCTGATTGTCAAATGGCTTACCTCTTGTGTCTTGCTGTGTGCGTCGTGGTTCTTTTACAACGCTTGTGAAATTATACTGCTTATATAGCCACATGGGGTGGAAGTATTTGCTAATGTAATGAAAACTGCACTTCTGCAAATGGATTCTCTATGTTTCGTTTCTTGTGAAATCAAAGGGGGTCTGGTTAGCTTTTATTGTCATGAATCTTGCCCTGGAGGCAGCTAAGCAGAGTGGGCACTAGCTGGCACAGCCACAAAGTCATAAAATCAGATTTGAAACCGAACCTTAACCTCACTGCTAAACCTGCCTAACCTTAAAGCACTTTTTATATTCATTTTTATGATATAGCCAAACTCTTTGGACATTGCAGCTGGGACATCTAGCGGAAATCGCTCAGTTCTGCCTTGAGGGCAAGATTCATGACAATTAACGTCAACCTGATCACAAAGGGGCTGGTTGCACAGGTTGTGTGAGTGAGTCATAACGTGACAAAATAAGCGAGTATAGTGTAGAAAATAATTTTACCATCTAAACCGCAGTGAATTTTTTTTCCATAAGCAAAAATATTGTATTTTCAGCTGGTGTACAAAACCGAAAGTAAAAGCCGCAAAAACTAAAACAGAAATAACGCACATAGAACAGATCTACCTCCTCTTAATCTTCCGTTCATTGAGAATGACATATCTGTAAAACATTTCAATGTGAATTTTGTCACGTCACCCAAAAAGTTACATATTGCAGATCTACTGACTCTTAAACTTGCGTTCTTTTTATTTATTTCACCTTTATTTAACCAGGTAGGCTAGTTCAATGAGAATGACAGATCTATAACACATTTCTATGGGAATTTTATTGGTTCGCCCAAAAAGTTACATATTGCAGCTTTAAAGCAAGTTTTTGGTGTTCTACACATTTTGCCATGGGGCAGATAGAAAATGTTGCAATTTTATTTAAAAAAATGAACATCCCTTTGAGCATGGTGAAGTTATTAATTACACTTTGTATGGTGTATCAATACACCAAGTTACTACAAAGATACAGGCATCCTCAGTTGCCGGAGAGGAAGGAAACCGCTCAGGTATTTCACCAAATCAGGATGTTATGTCCATTTGCAATATACGATCATAGGAAGTCGGTTTCTGAACCCAAAAATCAATGAACCATGTCCAAATGGCAAAAGAAATGTCCAAATGCCATACATAAGTATTGAAAGTGCCAAATCATGATGTTATGTCCATTTCCATATATGATCATAGGAAGTCGGTTTCCGAACCCAAAAGTCAGTGAACAATGTCCAAATGGCATTTAAACTGACAAAATTATATATATATATCACCATGTTAAGCCCTGAATCATCCTATAGGGTCTATTTGTCATGTTTGATGAGAGACGTTTTTTCTTATTTTTTTTAAAACGTCCAAAATGACTAGGGCGCCCCTGGTGGGGGGGTGCTCCCTACCCAGCCATGGACCCCTTGCACACTCCTAAAGGCAATAAAACATTTTTTTTAAATGTGCTCATGGTAACCCGTTCCAATCACCAGGTGCACGGCTGTCAATTTGCAATGTCTTACAATGGGCATTTACCATCACGAATTTGACATGCTCTAAAATACTGCAGAAATGCCCGATTGACTGGCCCGTTGAACTCTGGATGGCCGGGAAGTGATAGTGGTTCCTCTCCATCGCTCGTTGGTGTTGATTTCTGCATGTCAATTTGGTGATGGTTTATCACTGTTTAAACTTATTGCAAATGTACTGTGCATTTGCAATATGTTTCAATAGGCATTTACCATCACAAATTTGACATGCTCTAAAATACTGCAGAAATGCCCAATTGACTGGCCCGTTGAACACGGGATGGCCGGGTTCAACGGTTTAAACTTATTGCAAATGGACAAAAGTCTGCCATCAAGTCAGCGTTAATCAGTCAATTAGATATCATTCTGACACCAAACTGATACAAGCTGACACCAAACCCACCTTTTCCAACTCGTTTAGAAGCCAACTATCACATATTTTAGAGCAGGTCCAAAATTCACAGCGCCTTCTGTTTAAACCATAATAGAAACGTAAAACACGTAGTTACGTTCTAGTTGCGGGTCCAGTTCCGACAATATGTTTAGGACTAGCTGAGGCGACCCCGAATCCCGAGTTTCGGCTCGATAGGTCATTCGGGGGCCGAGCAGCGACCTTAATTGATGCTGAAAATCCACATTTTCCAGGCGTTGCTTTGGGGTCCTTGAATGAGCTATCGGACAGAAACAGAAACGTCTAGTCCGCGAATGCAATATGGAGATCCTCATCAATCATACAGCAAATGCTGAAAAGTGCCCTTCATGTATGTAAGGGAAAAAACGCTTTTAGACCTACAAGCTAAGAAAGCTATGGATATGGGAATCTAATTTGTCATGGATGTGGGGGCGTCTACAGCTAGAGAGCTCTCATGGTTCTTGGAGGGTGTTATGAAACGGTAGAAGGTGAGAGGGTGTTATGAAACGGGAGTGGGGTGGCGTGGTGCTTATAACTTAATGACACCTGACTAGAGCTAGACTGAAAAGGCATCAATACCGTCCACTCGGCAGGACCTGAGAAAGCAAGAAACTGGAGACAACATTTTATGCCCGACTATAAGACTTGCTAAAATTAGAACATTGACTCTGAATTTCAACAGTTACAGTCATTGACTATCCTATTTAAGCTTGAGGATTGTTAGAAAGGAGTCTAGGGACCATGGAATATCCTGCGTTGTGAGATTGTAATGTCCTGGAAGTTTTCTCCCCTTTATTTAACCAGGTAGGCAAGTTGAGAACAAGTTCTCATTTACAACTGCGACCTGGCCAAGATAAAGCAAAGCAGTTCGACACATACAACAACACAGAGTTACACATGGAGTAAACAAACAATCAGTCAATAATGCAGTAGAAAAACAAATCTATATACAATGTGTGCAAATGAGGTAAGATAAGGAACGTAAGGCAATAAATAGGCCATGGTGGCGAAGTAATTACAATATAGCAATTTAACACTGGCTAGCCTTAGGTAGCGACTAGGCTAATTATTACCGAGCCACTAAGCACCGTGGCTTTACAGCGGCAGCTAGTTGCCAAATCTAATTGTGCCATGTAGTGTAAATAAAATAATATTCAAACTATGTTGTCCTTGTGAGAACATGCATACCATTATTGTTCATAACGTTACGTTACTGGATGAATACTTGTCATTTTTTGGTAACAGGGTGGAAGCACATTTCTAATCAAGATATGAATTCACTAGTTGGTCCTTGGTCGCGTTAGCACGGCTAGTGCAGGGTCACAGTATGAGCCCACAATGGCTAGTTAGTATTATGTCACCTGTGGATGTAGGTGTGCGACAATGTATTCTTTGGCCTTGGTTGGGTCTAAGAATGTCTTCTGCTCGCCGGAGGGAGTAGTGATCTTCAGTACAACTGGGTAGAGAATGCCGAACTTGGTGTCCAGACAGCGGTGTAGGAGCCCCCTCACCTCGTTGAAGGCTGACCTCTTCTTAATGACTGCGCCCGTGTAAATGCAAATATTCTGGCCGTTGTGGGTGATGGGAGCAGCTCGCGCTGCCTTACGGAAGACATCCTCCTTCTCCTGAAAGTAGTGGAATTTATCTACTGTGGGTCTGGGCGGCTCCCCATTCTTTGGTGCGGACTGTATACTTCTGTGCACACGGTCAAGGGTAGGGGTGTAATCGAGGCCTAGAATTTCCTGTAGCAGTTTAGCTAGGGACACATGGTAGGCCGCATTCCATCTACGGTCTCGTGTCCCTCTCTCACGCCGAAAATGCGACAGTTCCCCCGACGCAATTAGATATACTTGATTGTCTGTTGTGCATTTACTTTAAGTACAGCATATCAACAAAATGTGCTAGGATTTCTTATCAATACAATGTATGGAGTGGAAATAGCATTGTAGACCGTATGACACAGTTGACTTATTTAATGCAGGTTTTTCACAAAAATCATTTTATTTTTATTGGATACATTGCTACAGCATGGTGATTTTTGTGTATACTTTAAAATGGAGATAGCCTCAATGGCACTGCCCATGCTGTCACAGGCGCTGTAGTGGCACAGATAGAAAGTCCTCTACAGTACCAGTCAAAAGTTTGGACACACCTACTCAAGGGTTTTTCTTTATTTTTACTATTTTCTACATTGTAGAATAACAGTGAAGACATCAAAACTATGACATAACACATATGGAATCATGCAGTAACCACAAGTGTTAAACCAAATCAAAATCTATTTTATATTTGAGATTCTTCAAAATAGACACATTTTGCCTTGATGACAGCTTTGCACACTCTTGGCATTCTCTCAACCAGCTTTATGAGGAATGCTTTTCCAATAGTCTTGAAGGAGTTCCCACATATGCTGAGCAATTGTTGGCTGCGTTTCCTTCAGCCTGCGGTCGAACTCATCCCAAACTATCTCAATTGGGTTGAAGTCGGGTGATTGTTATGAGCTGTCCTCCCCTCAGCAACCTCCACTCATCTGCTGTCACTGGAGGGACATATGGAGAGGGTAAGAATCTTACAAGGGTCATGTTCATTAGGCACCAAATGTAAGAAAATGTACTGAAACAGGGAGGGACCACCTGGGTCATATTCGCTAGTCACAAAATGGAAGAAAATTTACAAAACTTCAGTGAAATGTTGAGGTATCATCTGAACTTGCACAATAAAAAATCTTCCTTTTCATTTTCTGTTGCACAACATTCTGAAACGTTTTACTATGGTGTGCATCTAATGAATATGACCCTGGTGTGTCTTTACATGTGTTTGCCACCAGGAGGCAGTGGAAACAATAAGTAAGCCACCACTAACTCTGGATCCCAAATCAACCCTCTACCCCCTAGGGCCCTCAAACCTCGAAGCCAGTTCTACTGTTTTTAATTCATTGTTCAGGGACTGATTTAAACCTGGAACACCAGGTGGGTGCAATGAATTATCAGGTAGAACAGAAACCAGCAGGCTCTGGACCTCATAGGGTAAGAGTTGAATACCCCTGCCCTAGGGACTAGATATGAGAGGATTGGATAGATGTTAGCAATATGATCACAAGAAATGTGGGATTCTTGGAGGGAGCAAGTTCAAATAGGGAGTGATTTGTGGGAATGGCATGCAGCACCATCAGAAAGAGTCAATTAGTATTTTTTTGCATATTTCAAATCAAATTTTATTTGTCACAGGATGCGAATACAACAGGTGTAGACTTTACCATGACGTGCTTGCTTACGAGCCCTCCCCAACCATGTAGGGTGGAGCTATATACAGGGAGTTCCAGTACCAGATCAATGTGGAGCTATATACAGGGAGTACCAGTACCAGATCAATGTGGAGATATATACAGGGTACTAAGGTATTTGAGGTAGATATGTACATAAAGGCATGGTAAAGTGACTAGGCATCAGGATAGATAATAATAAGAGTAAAATAAAGAACAGAGTAGCAGCACCATATGATGAGTGTAAAAGTGTATGTGTGTATGCGAATGTCATTGTGTGTGAATGAGTCTGTATATAGTGTGTATATAATGTATAGTCTTGTGAGTAGAGTCAGTGCAAGATAGGGTCCGTGCAGATAATCCAGGGAACCATTTAATTAACTGTATTATTTAGCAATCTTATGGCTATTTAGCAGTCTTATGGGTTGGGGGTAGAAGCTGTCTCTGAGCCTGTTGTTCCGAGAGGCGGTGCTCCAGTACCGTTTGCTGGACGTTAGAAGAGTGAACAGTCTATGGCTTGGGTGGCTGGAGTCTTTGGCATTTTCCGGCCTTCCTCTAACACGCCTGATAGAGGTCCTGGATGGCAGGGAGCTCGGCCCCAGTGAGGTACTGGGCTGTCCTCAACACCCTCTGTAGCGCTTTGCAGTCGAGGGACGGTGCATTTTCCATACCAAGCAGTGACGCAGCCAGTCAAGATGCTCCCGATGGTGCAGCTGTAAAACCTTTTGAGGATCTGAGGGCCCATGCAAATCCTCCTGTGGGGAAAAGGCGCTGTCATGCCCTCTTCCCGACTGTGCAGGTAAGTTAAGTCCTTAGTGATTTCTGCACATGATTCCGCTTGTTCCTTGTTTATCCTCTGTTTTGTGTATCCAAGGATCGGGTTCAATCTGGTTGGATGATATGGACTGCAAAGGAACCGAGAAGTCCCAGTCCAGCTGTCCTTTCAAAGGCTGGGGGTTGACCAACTGTTGCCACAAGGAGGATGCAGGGGTCGTTTGTGAGAGACATACGCTACTAAGCTTCACTGTGGGTGGATATCTAAAATATTTTCCTTGATTCCTTGTCTCCTCTTTCCCAACTCCTTCTCAAAATTCTCCAAGTCTCATTCCCAAAACATCAGAGGGAAAAGGAGAGCGTTGGTGGAGAAGATCTGAGGTGCCCTCTCTTTTAATGCTCTCCTTGATGTTTTGAGTAGGAGGCAAAGTGAGAGGAATCGAGAAAAATACCTTTGAGCCCTGTCTGACCAAGGCCTCTTTCTACCAATCTGGATTCCCTGTCTGATCAAGGCCTCTTTCTACCAGTCTGGATTCCCTGTCTGACCAAGGCCTCTTTCTACCACAAATCTGTGTAACACTGATACTCAGGGAGAAACAGACATTTTGAACCCATAAAAACTAGGCGCAATGTTATTTTCCTGGTTAAATGAATGAATTAATTATTGAATTAATGAATACATGTCGCTAAACTACAGTTGTGGCCAAAAGTTTTGAGAATGACAAATATTAATTTCCACAAAGTTTGCTGCTTCAGTGTCTTTAGATATTTTTGTCAGATGTTACTATGGAATACTGAAGTATAATTACAAGCATTTCATAAGTGTCAAAGGCTTTTATTGACAATTACATTAAGTTTATGCAAAGAGTCAATATTTGCAGTGTTGACCCTTCTTTTTCAAGACCTCTGCAATCCGC